>CAJHQP010001454.1:0-114605 GCA_905132765.1 Moricandia arvensis | reverse complement strand
AGGTACCTAGGGTTTTTTGCAAATGACTTGGGCCTTGCTGGGCCTGCGAATTTGGGTTGTTACACACGCCTCCACACGTACGTTTCAAGACCAACCGTACACCAGACTCTACCATATCCCTTCAACCGTACGACCACTTCAATCGAAACAACCACACAGCCACGCCACACTCAGATCACACACCTTCACCACGCAACAACCTAGATCAAGTCATGTTACACCGATGCAGCGCCACTCTCTACCCACAAGATCCTACCAGCCACCATTAAACCAACGAGATTAACGATAGGTGATACTGAACAAGAGATCAAGCCATATGAAGTGATGACGATAAGTGGTGGTAGCTGACCAAACAATAGGACAAGCCGAACGTTTCTCCGCCCTCCACCCAGGCCCGGCCCTCGGTGCAAGCTGAGGAAGCTCATGCTTCCAGCCCTCAATTTTATAATTATTATTTTGGCCTCAACTTTCATTTAGCCTATTGGTAATATGAAGTGAAAATTTCTTTAGAAGGTCTATAGTTCAAGTTCCAAACCTGTCATTTAAAAAAAACTGAAAAGCAGCCCATTTTATTCTCTAGCCTTCTGGCCTATTCAAACTCAGGACCGCTACTGCCTCCACCCACAACAATGAGTGAGGATACCGGACACCGCAAGCCTTCGCACCCACCGCCAAGCCGTCGAGGATGATATCCAGAACTGATCACCGTATGCGATAGATGATCAAGCCTGTTCACCGAACGCCACAAGAGATGATCACCGTCAAGGGGATATCCGTTACACACACCGCCAAGCCGTTGTCGTCTTCTTCGCCAAGCCGTCGTCGCCTTCGTCGAAAGCTCCACTCCCCGTTCTCCGATCTCCAATCGCCTTCGTTAAAAGCTCCTCACCTCGATCTCCAATCGCCTTAGAGCGGCTAGGGTTTTTTTCAGTTTAGTTAAAAAAAAGGTATGTTACTTGCAAATTTTAGTGGAGAAAAATCTTTTTAAATGAGAACAATATAGTTTAATCTCTATAATATTATTTGAAAAGTCAAATTTTTACTTATCATACTCACGTTAATTCTTATGACGGTTAATTACAGAGTTACCCTTAATGAAATAAATATATTATATGTAATTGTCATTATTTTTCTTAAAAAACAAATTTTTTTATTTTAATTATTATTTAAGTTTCCTTTTCATTTTTTTATAATGAAAATATACATACATATATATATCATAAAAAGAAATATGTACTAAATTTAAAAACATAAATATGTTTAAGTGTAAGTGTATTTTCATCAAAAAGGAAAATTTCCAAAACAATAATATTAAACAGAATTATTAAATATCTACTACATAACTTTATTAAGTACATTAAAATATAAATATTCAAACAAATATGAATTCTTATATTTTTGTTAAATAATTTTCTGTGCATTTTGTTACATCAAAATTATATAGTGATCCAATTTAATACAAACTAGGTGATAATCCGCACCCTGCACGGGGTGAGGAGACTTAAATAGATCATGTTTGAAACTATAGATATTAGAAAGGTAAAAGTCATAGACACAAATATAAATGCTATATAATAAAAGATTCAACGAAATTGTGTATGTCTATATAAAATAAACTTTGATTTTTTTTTAAAACGTGTTATTTGTGAATTTGTAATTGAAGTATAGCTCGTGGTATATCTATTTGTGTAAGCAAAAACTTATATAAACTTAATTATGAACTAAAGATAAAATGAAATATAGACAATAGAAGTATTGCCTTTAATAAAATAAATTATGAATAAAAGACAAAACGAAACATAAGCAATAGAATAATAAAATATGAAAGGAGCAAAATATAACGAAACAAAATAAATAAATAAATAAAACTGAGAAAACCATAACTGCTGTGAAAAGTGTCTTTAGAAATCTTCGTTTGCAATCCTATTAAGAGCAATAACAAAGAATATCAGCTTGCGAAACTAAACACAATTATTTAACAAAATTAGTTAATGGAATGTACTACTTCATTCAGAAAGCATCGATTTGTGGAACATCATTGGGCTCAAACCAAATTTTGGAAAACCCATCAATGTTAGTAACATTGTTCAATCAACCTTATTATGAAAGACAAAATAATGTTAGCAAAATATAAAGATAATATCAGCTCCAACATTTTTTTATATAAAACTAGGGGTTTGCCGGCGCTACGCGCCGGTTTTGCTAATATTGATATGGTTTAGTTATTTTTTATAATTTAGAACATTTTTTAACAGTATTTCAGAAAACAAAATACGTATAGATCATATGGATATATATCAATCTGATTGTAGTCTCTACATAGTTATTATAAAAGAAATTTAAGTTTAAATATATGCATGAAAATTTGAAAGTGTAATAACTGAATTGTTTATTATTTGATTGAAAATTATTAACTTTAGTTATGATTTATTATTAATATATAAATATGCACTTCATCATACAATAATTATATAAATTAGCGTTTATACATGTATATATATAATGCTGTGAAAATATTACATTTTGCACAGAATATATATATCAACAATTAGATATTATAGTAAACATGCCTAAAATCTTAGTTTTTTTTTGACAAAGATTTGATAAATCTCTGTTAGTTTTTTTTTCTTGACAAAGGTTTGATAAATCCCTGCTAGTTAGATAAACTGCATTCTTTATTTATTTTTTATTTTGCATCTTCATCTCGAATCAAATGAACTCTTTTTTTTGTAAATTTTCATACTTATCAGCTTTGTATTTGTTAGCCACAACTATTTTTTCTATCTTCTTCTTGTTTTAAATTTTATAGTTTGTTTACAACATATTAACCTTATTTGGTTAAAAATTTTGTTGTGACATGGATAGATGTTCCAAAGGATGGAACAAACTATAATACATCTTATTTTGAAGAGAAGTCACCGATATCGAATTATTATTCATATAAACAACACGTTTTTTTTAACCTTTGGTTTGTTAATCTTAAACTTTCATTATTGTTGGTGTTGATCATCCAACCACTTAATCTCTTTTACTCTTCACAACATATCTTCCTTCTCTTACAAAAGAAAAACATTTGCAAGTTAAATAGCTTTAAAAACTGTGTTTTATTTAATTATTAACTGAATTGTTTATTGTTGGTGGATTGGTCACTTTTCAATGAACACCAGCACACCAGCTATGTTTTATTTAATTTTTTTATGTACTACTACAACATTGCATATATCTAGGTATTTCTATGGTCGAAGGCCGATAAAATCCAATATGAAGTCTAATTCAAGATCAAAATAAATATATAAATTGATAAATACTGTATTTATTTTTTGACTTTTGAAACTACAACTTTTATTTTCTTTTTAAAAATACTCTTTGATAACTGGTAAGACATTTTAATCCTTATTTTCGCTACATTTAAAATTGATATATGTTTGAAATAAATACTTATTGGTATTTTAAAAACAATTAGATAAATTTACTGAAGTATTATTAGGTTTGTCTAACTTTTTCAGCTCAAAAATTCAATACAAAATAATTTACACAATGGCATTGTAATCAAATTTATATTCGTTAAAAGAATTATATTCCTTATTCATACAATATTTTTAATGTTTTCCACTAAGTCAATATTTATTATTTATTTTTGTTATAAGTTCAATCTAATATCATAATGTTTTTTTATTTGCTATTCTTCCATTCTCTATAGTGATTGTTGTTGCTCAGATAGTTTAAGCTTTAGGACTTGTTTAAATTTAAAGCAAACATTTGATTCTTTTCTTTTAAATATGTTTTTCTTTAGAGAATTTCTATAACTATGGAATATATATAGTCGAAGCAAAACTGGAAAATAAAGAGAGAAGGAGATGTTAATAATTTGAAATCAAACAAAATAATATCTACATGTAACAATGCAAAAATGGAGAAACTGTGATTTTAGTTTATTAGTTTCGAAAAAAGAAGAAATTGTGGTTTTAGTGGAAATAGAGAACACGAAAATGAATACGAACGACATAGAGTGTATCATAGCCTATAGTTTTATTTGGTTACTTGATGAATTTTTGTTTTTTTGTTATAGAGCCAAATTTCCCATTATTTACTGTGGTTGAATTTGTTTGAAAAACATTTTTTTTAATGCAGTTCAAAAGTTATTTATTATCTTCATTAAAATCGTTAATTTAGATGTTAAGATAATTAAATTGGATAGTTTAGCCATCTCACTTATAAATAAGTATATTTTTCCAAAAAGCTAAAGATAGTACAGTTTTCAATATATAATCTCATTGTAAAGTTTTCCCAAATCTGCTCCAAAACTAAAGAAAGATAAATAAATATTCATTGTTTGGTTTTCCTAGTGAGTTTGGCCACCTGGACTTGTATTAGTGTCATTGACTGTCGAAAATTTTGTAACAAACGTCACATGCTCAATTTCAGCTATAGTCTCTGTCATAAAGATTGAGATATATTGCCCTATCTTTTTTTTTTGAAAATTGCCCTATCTTCTACCTCACAGAAAAAGAATCACGATAAATCAAGCATCACATTCCAGTTGTGTAAGTAAATACCATGCTCTACAAAATCAAATAAACAACACCATAAAATAATTTAAACACAACCAAATATTCCTCGAACAGCTTCCTCAAAGTTTACCAAAAAAAAAAGAGGAGTCGCGTATCTCTCACGAAGACTAAACAACCAACAAACGTAAACACAAAGAAATTGCATATGTTGAGCTCTCTAAGACGCTCGAGCTAGAGTTTGGAACCAAAGATCAAAATCATGAAAGAAGACAGTAAACACAAACTAAGAGAGTCGAGAGCAGTACGGTACCGTCCTCTATCTGTAGACGGGAGGCCGGTAGTTAGAATTGGGGACACGTTCAGAGGCGTAAACAATACATCAACGAAGGTGTTCGAATCTCGGTAGGATCAGGAGGGGTCGAAAGGCTTTTCCTTGGTAGCATATTTATGACTTTATAATCCTGGAGAAAGATAGACAAATGCCACTTTTGTGTTGGTTGTGGTCAACTAATCTAATCACGTTTAAGAAGAAAAACAAATTGATCCAATTGATAGTAGAGTACGCTTCGAAATAATACTTACATCAAGGGTACGTTTTGAACCATAAGAGTATCTGCTTCTCCACACCAACACATAATGACTCCATCTGGAAAGTAGAGTCAAATGAGCTATTAGAAAGCAACAAAAAAATATACTTTGATGTTTGGTGGAAACATGATATCAGAAATGTATACCTTCATGAATTATCATTATTCACTGGGAATCAGAAAGAGAGTATGAAGAACATAGGGGCGTACACACACACATCATCGCATCATTTATGCAATGATATATACAGAGAGAGAGAGAGAGAGTCAAAACACATACAAAATTCAGAAAGTAGACAACTTACCTAATATGAGAATTTTTTCAGATATACCTTTTTGAGTTAAAACAAAGAAACTGAAATCTGATCTGAGAATTTGAATTTAAATCCAGCTTTACTATCAGTAAGTGAATTGCCCAGATTTCAAATCCGGCTAGAGGATGAAGGAATTCACCATTGTCGGAGTTGGTACTCAGCAGAGACAATTCTTCTGGGAGTGGTTCATCGCTTGAAGGTTGGAAGATTTATACTTGGAGCTTAAGTCGGTTATTTTGGGAGAGTGGGGTAATCAAGTTAAAGCGGAGACTAAAGTTCGTATTAACGCAAGTTGGAGACGTTACAGTCACTTGATCAACGTTAGCGTTAACTTGAGAGATCGGCTTCGGAGAAACACAGCTCAAAGGTGAGAAGATGATGGAATCCTAAACCTTACTGGGCTGAACTAAAAAATATGTGAAAGTCCAAATTCAAGTTAACAAATGAAAAAAGGACCAGCGAAGGTTAAGTCATAAAGCATTGAAAGCCTGAAATTATTGACATGCCACGTGTCTTTTTTTCCCCATATGGAGAAAAAAAAGGCAACTTTATTATATAAAATAATTACAATGCATTACCTATTCCCCAATTAATTTGTCAAAACTGCAAAACACAGAGTACAACATTTGCATCTGTAGAATTCCATAAATTTTGGAAAACATGAGCAAGTGCACAATAAGCGACACACTTAATGACGACGTTACTGTAATCTAGAAAAAAAAACATAATATTTCAGCACATTTGATACAATAAAAATGAGTCAATTAGATATACAAATGTGAAATACTTGCTTCATGTTTACTACAAAGAAACATATTTTATGGTCGATGAAACCATTGTTCCCGTCAGTAGGTTCTGTCATATATTCTGCAAGATATCCTACTCCTACAACAGCTCCATATATATTTGGATTGATATGTAATAAACATTTTTACATGTTTAGGTAGTTCCTACTATTGTTTATACAATATTGTCGAACAAATTCACATATAACCAGTAAGGATAATTAACAACTTTTAACAGATTTATGGTTAGAAAGTTGCTTTCAAATTATATTAAATTAGATAGAATAGAAAACATATCAATAGGAAACTTAGGATGAACTAAGCCATGGTAGAGGTCAAGGAAGTTTGGTAAAACAATAAAAGTTGGAGACGAGGATTGGATCGATCTTCAAAATGACCGAGGAGTTACTAAGGTTAATATGGTATCGGTTCCTTGTCAACCGAACACATTCTGATTCATGAGTTAGCTTGAAAATTTTAATTTCATAGCAGTGACCTTCCTCCAAAAGCATTTCAGTTTAAACATCCAAATCTCTGAAGAAGTGGTTTGAATGGTATTTCCATGTTTGAGACACATCGAAATGCGTTAGTAGCATAAAAATATTAGAAACTATCACTGCAAATAGATGAAAATAACCACAGTCTCCTATAATCTGCCAATAATGTATGATTACCCATGGCAAAAGCAATGTAAAAACAATGAAATCATTTTACGCAGGTGATGTCCATATAAGTATATCCCCTAAATATAATGTTAATCAGGTTAATTTAATTAGAATATAGAATGAATAGGTATTAATTTTAGACGTCGATTTGTGGAAATGATATATTGACTTCCTTATTTATATTTCGTAGTTGATAAAATCTGCACTAAGGAGATCAAATATCAATGCTCATATATTTTATGCATCTAGTTTCTGGAAACAAATATTGCTTCCTTTCACCAAGAACCAGGTAATGTAAATTCTTCATACTATACTTAACGGATTTAATGCATGATTTTAACTTAAATACTATAGATTCAGCATTCTTAGTGATTTCGTAACTGAATTATTTAAGGATGGTTGCCATAACACACAACTAATAAATCGATCGATTAAATATGTTCGACCAATGATTGCTATACGTCAAAGTGTTAATAGTGAATCATACTGATACTCATAATATTGTAATCTTAGATTTTCTAATTATATTATGTAAATGATTTCATAAATTTGTTTACTTGATATTTAATTAGTGAAACTTTTTCTAAATATTTATCATATTTTGTAGTTAAATATGAATCTTTTTCCACGAAAGATATATTAAAGGGCTAACGGTACAAAGAAGACATACAATAGTCTCCTACATTGCAACAGTGTATCAATAGGAAGTCGGCTCGGACCAAACCAATTTTATTATTTTTACTCAGTAACCAAACGGAACACAATAGCCATCTTCCCAAAATTATTTTCTTGGTCGTATAGTATTGAATTATGAGTATTGTTTATTTGTTAATATAATGAAATATACCACCATCTATTTCAAGCGCATGAGACATAACATAGTATAAACTGCAAGAACCATGAAATTTCAATCATATTTTACTAATGAACGCTATTTATAAGAACAATATATTATAGGAAGTCCTTTTAAAACCGTGTAGCATATCAGGCGATACTATACTATTACACTCATTACTATAGTATAGTTTGTTCGCTTGCAACATTCATCACTATCTCCAACCCCACAACCCAAAACCTTCGATGTAAAATCCTCGCATAAACCTCCGCCTCACACATACAAAGCTTTAATTTTTATTGCTCCACATAAAAAATTACGGTAAATGGGAAAATTTGAAATTGATGTTAGGTTACCTTCTAATTGTTGTCGTCATATTCCTCTTCCACCGGATCTGCAAAACCGAAGCCATTGTATAGTTAGTTACAGTTTAGTGTCGCTGAAAATGGGTCACAACCCGTAGGCAACAAGTTTATTGTTTCTTCTTACTGTCTACCACGACTCATCTATTGTTTCTTCTAACTCACCTCACCGGGAAATTCAAATCACCTCGAGGTCCCTAAATTTGCTGCTCGAACCACCTCGCCGCCACACATCTTCCCTAAATTTCTTCTATCTCTTCTTAATTGGTTACTCACAACCGTGTCAAGTGTAATAGATATGTTGTTGCGTAGATGTTCACATAGATGTTTGTAAGTGAACGAAATCGATTATGTGACGTAGAAGAAGACACGTCAACATATAACACTTTTCACGGCAAGTAAGGACATTATCGTCACTTTATAGATTAATATGTATTATATCATAGCCAAGCCTTTGTTATGGTTACCCACTTAGTTTTGGTTGTGCTATGTATATGCAGCCCAATTTCCCTGCGGAATTTGGCGACATAAACCAAAAAAACAACAATATAACCATTGCATTCTTTAGGCTATGATATTTATATATTAATTTCTATTTTACCCTTTCTCACTTTCATTTGTTATTTTTAAATAATTTTATAAGTTTAAAAAGTATGTGTTTGGATTTCTTAAATACCTATAAAACATATATTGATAAAATGATTAAATACAGTTATGATAAGATTTTTTTTATTCTATTTACGAAACATAGAATAGAATTGTTATTATACAATTTTTATTTTTCTCTCTCTCTCCCTCCCTTTTCCTCTCTTTATTTTTCTCTCTCTCTCCCTCCCTCTTCCTCTCTCCCTCCCTCCCTCCCTTCTTCTTCCTCTCTCCCTCCAACAACTCAAACAACTTACGGGTAATCATATCTTTTCTTCTGCCTCATGATTCTTCTTTTGTTGCAAGGTAATACTTATTGTGTTCTATTCTATTTAGCGATCATAGAATAGAAATATGTGATGTTACAGTAAAACACATTGTTATATTTTGTTGGTGTATTATTTTTATAGACAATCGGTTTATATTTATTGTTCAAAACAAAACAATACCAACCAACAACATATAAATATTATATTTTTAAAAATCAACAAAGTTCAAGAAGGTGTTAAGCACTGAAAACTAATTAAACAAATAATATACTATTTAAATAAAAATATGGTATAGTATAGAATATGATATTAAGTTTTAGAGTCTTTCTATCTTTCTCCTCTTCGCCCACCTCCTCCTCTTCTCTTCCTCCTCTCCCTCCCAACTTCCTCCTCATCCTTTTCTCTCTCTCCGCCCCGCCTCCTCCTCCTCTCCCTCCCAACTTCCTCCTCATCCTTTTCTCTCTCTCTGCCCCGCCTCCTCCTCCTCCTCTTCTCCTTCCCGCCCTACCTAATCCTAATCCTCTTCCTCCGGCCATGTGTTTTTCTTCTCTTACTTTGCCTCTTCCTTTGTCTCCTCCTTCTTTGCGTCCCTCTCTTTTGCTTGTCATCCTTAATTTTCTCGTCCTTTTCTTCTTTTTCATCATCTTGAAAAAGTGTTACTTTTATGTATTAATTGTTTTGTACTATATATTTGATAAATAGTATAGTATAATATTGTAATCGTCACGCGCCGAAAGGAGAAAATCGTCCACTTGGATACCAAATTGTCACAAGTTTCAATACATGGCTATATTCTTCATTGAGAATTCGGCCAAAAAAACATCAACTTTGCACGAATTGCCAAAAGAAAGATGAACTTTTGGGCTGACCAAAAAATACAAAACTTTCATTAAATTTAGAATTAATTAACAATATTTTCGTTGACTTGCCAATTTAGCACGCCGTCAGTAAACTTAACAGAAAAATTTGACGTCGTTTATTGTTGGCGTTAGGTGAAACGACGTCGTTTTACGTGATTTGAAAATAAAAACAAGTAGAAGTCTGGATTGAACTCGGGTTGATTGGAACAAAAGGCAAGGTATTTTACCACTGCGCTAGTGACACTTAAAAATGGATTTACTAACACATTTACATTTATTTAGTACTGATTGAATATAAAATAAATTCTCTAAAAACTTAAAAAGATCTTTACAATTTTAAAATTTTGAAAAATAAAGAAATTTTTTATAAAATTACTTTTGAAAATTAAAATTAAAAAAAAATTCTTTAAAAAATCAAAAATCTTCCAAAATTTTCAATTTTTTTTAAATTCCAAAATATTTAAAACTTCAAAGAAAATGCAAAAAATTAAAGTTACAAGTATCAGCTAAAAATTAAAATCGCACTCATAATGGGTACAATATTTATTTTAAGCATTTTAATTTAATTTTAATATGTAGGTATCTTTTTATGTGTGTATAATTAATTTCAAAATTTTATCAATTGTTTTTAAAAAGAATTTGAAAATTTTGGAAGATTTTGATTTTTTAAAGAAAAAAAATATATTTTTAATTTTAATTTCAAAAGTAATTTTATAAAAAAAAATCTTTGTTTCTCAAATTTTTTAAAATTGTAAAGATCTTTTTAAGGTTTTAGAGAATTAATTTTATATTCAATTAGTACTAAATAAAAGTAAATGTGTTAGTAAATCCATTGAAAGTGTCACTAGCCCAGTGGTAAAATACCTTGCCTTTTTTCCAATCAATCCGAGTTCAAATCTAGGGGTCTACTTCTTTTTATTTCAAATGAGATGAAACGATTTTCAAATCACGTAAAACGACGTCGTTTCACTTAAAGTTAACACAGTCTTAACTAATCATTAACGGTGTGTTAAATTGGCAAGTCAATTGTAAATTTCTTAATAAACTAACAAAGTCAATAAAAGTACATGTTTCTTTTGGCTAGGTTCGAGTACATGTTTCTTTTGGCAATTCGTATAAAGTTCGTGCTTTTTTTGGTCGAATTCTCATTCTTCATTATTTTTCTACTATGTATATCTCACAAAATCACCCTAAAAATAACTCAAGGTTTTTATGGAAATAATTATAATAGCATTATGATAAGACAAACTCCGATGAAAAAAAAAAGCAAACAAATTGAGCACCTCCATATGAATCTTGAATTTCTGGCAGGTCATCATCGAAAAGCAATTGAGATCCTTCTGTGTTTGTAATAAATTTGAAGCCCCTAATAAAGTGACACATATATTACTTTATTCACGCAAAATAACATGTAACCAAGTTGTTATTCTTGTAAAAGTGAAAAAAAACTTCACCCCATTCAATTCTCCATAAGCTTAATACACAAACCAGCGGATTAGAATTAGTAGAAATCCAGAAATCATTGAACTTGTCAGCTTCAATTCTATATGCCACACACTTAAGCTGTTTCAAGCTATATGTAATAGAAAAGATTGGGGAAAAAATTAATCAAAGACTCTAAACTATTAACAAAATCTTAATCATACCAAAATAAATGAACAACCCCAATATTTATTAAAGTGAACTGTATTTTGTTTGGTCCACCATGTATCTCCGCAAGTTCTTGAACTTCATGTGGTTCAATACCACCTACACCAACCAATGTTCTACATAGGTCTGTCATGACATAAGGAAACGTTCAAGAGATTTATTACATATCTATAAAATATATTATGATTTTAAATCGTTTATATTATAACAACAATATGATTGTAACAAAGTAAGATCAACATACCAATACAGAACTTTGGATGAGAAAGGCCACGGAGGACACGATGAAGTTTGGCTAGCCAAAGGAAGTTAAAATCATTGTTTGGTTCAATCTGAGAAACCATAGATGATTCAATGATTTTGATGTGGTAAAGACTGCTTCCTTTTTGTATCTTTGCAAAAGCAGCTGTTAGTTTGAAATTAAATATCTCAAACCAAGCACCTACTTCTACAATAAATCCAGTAGGCAGAGCAAGCATATGGTCACAAGTTGCTTCAATTTGGAATCCCTGTAGTTTAAAAATTGGCATATATCGTTTAGGGCTTAGCGTGTAAGTCAAATGCAATGCTAAGTAATAATATTAACACGTACTTTTCATCGCTTAGTAGCATTCCTACTTTAGGACTCAAAGATCCTATTGCCGGAGTAGTCCATTTGGTGATTGTGGGAACCGTAATTCGCACTTGTCGATTTCCGTAAAATAAGGAAAGTTAGGAAAACTTTAATTTCCCAGAGATCCCGGATTTCTGCTAAACCAAAAACGTCAAGCAACCAGATAGAGAGAACAAACGAAAATAAGCGATGAATGTAAATAAAAAAGGAAGAGGAATAGGAATCTTATGCTGAATCAGTGTTTGAGCGTTACAACGAAGTATGAGCCTTGGCTATGAGAGCTGTCGGTGAGGTCCCTAGTTCTAACAACCTAAGACCGCAAAAACCAAGTTGAGTCGCAGCTCGAGTAACAAAAACGGAAAATTGCATAAAACGCTAAGTTTGCTGTGAGACCTCTGAGTAAAATTTCTGGTCCCTCTGCACCTTCGACCTTGGATCTTTTATATACTCCTTAGAGGCGGTTTTGCCTTGCCAATTCAGCCCTTGGTCGAATTTATCTTCTCGTGGAAATCTTCCATATCTTCCCGATTCTTGTGTTTATCCTTTGGAAACTTTACATTTATCCTTCATGACTTAACGTTTATCCTTTCCTGCAAAACAAGGGTAAACCGTCATAGGATTTGGGCTCGATTTCATATAGAATCGAAAGTGGGCTTTCAGCCGTGCATGAACCCTATCGGCCCGTTTTTATGACTTAGGCGTATTTACGATTTTATTGAAACAGCGCTTTCCGAATGACGTTTGTTCGTGCAGAATCCCGAATCTCCCGTATAGTGAAGACAGTCTCTTGAGGTGTTTAGGCAACCGTCGATTGTCTATACGTTTGATTTTCACTTCTTTCGAGAAAGAAATCCTCGTAGTTCTCTTTTAAGTAGTAAAGTTTGGGAGATGACTTTGATCAGAAAGAAACAAAGACTAAGTTTGACTTGTTCTCAAAAAGGGGAGTTATAAAGATGGGCCGGAGATGGAATGATCATGCTTGTGGGCCGGTGCGGCCCGTACCTTCAAATGTTTGGTCTATTTGACGAACCGGCGAACCGACCGTTCGGGATTGGTCTACTCGCTAAACAGCAAGTAGACCGAGCTTGACTGGTCTACTCGCCAAACGGCGAGTACACCGTGTGGGTTCGGTTTAGTCAAACCGGTAAGTAGACCATTTTGTTTGGTTATGCTGAGATTATTTGAGTGTTCCCAAGGCCTTCTTGGTTCGACGGATTACTTGTGAAATCTAAGTTTAGTTATGCCGCTTTTTGATTTACAAGTTCTCCTTTCTTTTTTCTCGACAAGAAATCTCTCTCGAGAAGTTTTTTAAGCTGATTTTGTCGTGACCGATTTTGATCCCAACAGTTAGCCCCTTAGCTCGTGAGAACATGTAGTGTTCTTATGAGTGTTTGGCGTGTGCGAGGTGAGTTAGGCGGAATCGGTGTTAAAAATTCGAGAGTGAATAGTGAAATCTCTTTGCCTATAAATAAGTGAGGTAAGTTTTCACATTTTTCACTCACTTGGTGATAAATTCCCTTAAGAGAAAATCTTCTCTCATTTTCACTCTTCAGAAAAGAAAAATTTCATATCTCCTTTTTCTCCCTTTTTTGAGAGTCATGTCTTCAAGAAAGAAATTCACGAAGTCTCATCGCAGCCGTTCCTCTAAAGAGGGATCGAGTTCGCGAAACGAGGATGCTGCGCCCAAGGTCGAGTTTGTAGCCCAATCCGTCGACCATGAGGAGGCTCACGAGTATTGGTGTACGCAGGATGCTCCCGGTACAAGGACATGGGTTCCACCCGAGTTCAAACCGAATTGCAAGGACGGTTCTTCGAGCAAAAGCTGCCGCAACAGTCTGGCCTCTGTCCGGAAATTCTGCCAAACACCGGAGGCGGTCAAGTTTCGCTTGCCAGTGTTTGGGGATTCTGCGGAGTCTCCTCCCGATGGCTATTTCACGTGCTATGAAGCGTTCTTTACGCAGGGGGATCTGTGGTTCCCTATCCTGGAGGTAATCTCGCAGTTTCTCCATCGTCTCGGTTTGTCGATCGGTCAGATCAACCTTCGCGGCATTATGCACATGGTCGGGATTTTGGTGTTGAGCTACGAGAAGGGACTGACTGTGAGACCCGAGCACCTGGTAGCTTTCCTTACGCCTTGGACGAGTTCGGGTATGATCATGCAGAGGCCTAAAAAGCTTCCTTGAGGATCATAACGGGCTTCCCGTCCCACGTCCATATCTGGAAAGACCACTTCTTTGTCGTCCATGTGAATGAGGCATCAGTTGTCCCGGAGGGCCTTCCCATCTTTTGGACTGTTTAAGGTACACGAGGTATTTCCTTCTCGTTGCTGGTAGTGTAGCAGTTTTTCTTCTTTTTTTTTAATGCGCTTGTTCGTTTTTGCAGAAACTGATCCTCTTCCCCCGCTCCCGAATGATCTGTTCCAACTCCGAGAACTTCTCATTACCAGCAAGTGCTTCTGGAATGATTTCACGCCGCACCGAGTTCGCCATGCCGTTTCCCTTCGCCTTTCTCGACTCCATCCGGATCTTCCAGTTGAGGAAGAATCAGGTTCAAGTCGCGATGGGTAGGTTCCGTGCATGCCTCATTGAAAGTGGGGGTCGTCGGCTTGAAAGGATAAGCATATCCTCATTAATGACGATGGCGTTGATGTGAACGGTTGTTTCGACAACATATGCCGAGATTATCTCGCCCAGGAGTTGGGCGAGGGTGGTGGTAGTCGGATCGATGTCGAATCTGATCCTCACCCGGCCGAGGGCGAACCTAATGAGGTGCCGGAATTTGAAAAAGTGTCGAGGATGGTTAATGGGGTAAGTGATGTTCTGAAAATCGTTATCCTTATTTCGACCTTCACTCTTACTTTGTGAGTTTCCTTCCAGGGACTTCTTATCATGAATCAAGCCCTCACATAGAGTAGCTGGGAGGTTCGTAGGGCTTGACTGAAAGCCTAGCTAGCTGAGAAGGAGGTCACACGCCTAAGGGATGAATTGGAACGCACCCGTCGTGGACCGACTAAGACGGATATCCGTCATGCTTATAGGCGTGGTAAGAGAGAGATAACCGATATTGTGAGGAGTCGCCGTGAGACCTTATCTGGCGATATTAATAATCTTAAAAATGTTTATGACGAGTACGGAGAATTCCGTGAGTGTCGCAGGACGATGGGTGGCTTATTTCTTACCAAGGCTGACAATATTCGACAACGTAGACATTAGTAATTTTTAACTTTTAAGACAACGTAGACATTTATCATAATCTCAAACATTGAATGTATCTAACACTTCAAACATTAAGTTTCCGTATACAAATTAAATTATAAATTAGGACTTCTGAAATAATGAAATTAATACAAACCATATAAAGCCAGCAGCCATATCTCAATTTTCAGTTTTGAAGATAGTGAAATCGCCTTATAGTTGATAGAATCTATCTTGCTCATCACCTTTTTTACTTATAACAAAACAGATTTATACTTGAGATATATAAATTATATCGCTGAACATTATACATGTTGAGACAGAGAAAATCAGTAATAAGAGAGGCTTTCTATTAAGATTCAAACGACCATACATCAAAGTAATACCAAATGCCGAAAAATATCCAAAGCCAAATCAAGAATAGTAGAAAACAGATGCTGAAATATATAAAAGCTTATAAAGCAATGTGAAAGTGAAACCTCTAAAAAGTCTTCATATTGGGAACCACCTAGCCACTTTTGTCAAACTTTTCCTTCTTGATTCGAGTAGTGATGGCCCTTTATGTCACCAAATTTTGATCAAACTCTTCCTCCAAATTCACAACAGGTCCTCCTCGACGGTTAGCTGGGTTTTGATCACTTTGATCACCTTGCTGCGAAAACTCTTCTTCAAACAACATTAAAGATCCCTCTTTAACACAGATATATAACCACACAAACATTAGGTACTCAGAAAGGAATGAGCAAATGCAGACTAATCAATGCTATATCATTCAACATTCTACTCACCTCCGGTGCTTCTGAGATGACAGAATTTTCATCCCCAAAGGTTTGAATACTTGGGTCCTGAAAATATATACATAAAAGTTTTAACTATATATTTCAAAGCCTATAAACTTGTACGTGCTAGACAAAATTTACAATTCCTTAGACTATACCTTTGGGGATTTGGGTGTGTCAAACTCAGAGATGATATCAAGGTTGGTGATTATCTTGCTCACGTTGAAGGTGTAATGCTTGTAAAAAAAACATTCTCTTAAACTTTCAACCTTGAACAGATATGTCTTACCAACCAGGTTTTGGAGAGCCAAAGGTAAAATATTCGGATCCTGAATCTACAAATTTCCATACACGAACAAATTTCCATGAACATTTAGATATATTATCCAAGTAAATAAAATTTTATTAATTTTTTTATGAAAAGAGAATTATTACCTCATTAATAACGGGTCCAGTTAGCTCTATGCATGGTTGATGAACCAAATGAGAGCAAGGTTGTCAAATAAGAGAAACTTGGAAGTACCAGTATTGTCAAGCACAACCAAGTGCAACTTATACCTATACAAAAAGAACACAAAACAGAAAATCGTCTAGTTAACATGACTATAATCAGAAGTTTGTTAGTTGAGCATATATATAACAATTTCTCAATTTTAACCTTGGAAGCAATTTAGGATCGTAACATTTGCACTTCGCACAGTAGATTCTGAACTTCTGTAGATCATCATCATTACAATCACCAGTCACAAGAGGGGGTTCATGCTGAACCTTCTTTGAACACACTTTACAGCTTAAGTAGTACCAACCCATGTCCGATTCAATGGCCGCAACTGTGCACATAACAATACATTTCTCCACCTACAGTTATGTGATCTCATATGCTTTACATCAAATTGATAATAAGAACATTTTCGGGGGAAAAATAATAATTTAAAAAGTAAATTACTTGATGACATTCAATCATCTCACTGATGGTTTTCCTTGGAGTATGGATGAAAAAATCATCATTCTCGAAAACACTCGAAGCCACAGTTAGTGGCCTGGAGTCCACAATAGCCAAGCCAATTTCATCATTTGGTAACCTTGAAGAATATACTAAGACCAATCAAAACATGACATTTAATATTTTATCCCAATTGAGTAATATTTACTGCAATTTTGTAGTTTGATGTAAAGGAACTTACATGGCCCTAAATTCCTCAACCTCAACCATATTGGGATTGAGCTGAACGTCAGAGAGACATTGTATGCATTCGACACATAACAATCCTCTACAAAGTATTATTCAAGTAAGGTTAAAGACAACACAATTTATAAAAAAATGATTAATGATATAATAACAAAACCAGACGTATGGTTTCAATGTAACTTTCCAAACCTTAATCTTCCCAAACCTTAATCTTCCCAAACCTCAAAACCAAGATCACATGCTTCTCACCACGCAACTGTATAGCGTTCGTGACATGAGTAGCAAAATTTCCCCACAATACAATTGGAAGACAACATCCCTAAAACGCCATAGAAAAACATAGACATTAGTAAATTTTTAAATACGCTTGAGGGTTTACCAAATCGGAAATAACTACATTTTTATCACAACTTTCAAAAGTTTTGAAAGGAAACTTACTCTAGATCACGTAGCTCAAGTGAAATCTTTTGGGTTTCTTGTCCATTCACTAAAATCATTTTCACATGACTGGATTGGATTCCTTCTGCAAGTCTGTAGGTACAAGTCATTGCACCTTTGGTTCCCTTCTCTCTTTCTCTTCAACATCTACCTAATAGCTTAAAATATTGAGATGACTTCCCGAGATGCAGAGGAGTAGGTAAATTACCTATGACCCCATTATTCTAATTCGGAGGAACGGTCACACATTGTTGGAAGCGAGGGGTAGCTACATTACCGATGACCCCACTATTCGCCTAAAATTTTGCCCAAAAAGCAAAAGAAAGGAAAAAGAAAAAAAAAGAAAAGAAAAGAAGAAGAACATCGAAAATGAGATGGCAAGATGGACTGGATCGGCATCATTGTCCATTAAGTTTGAGATCTAGAAAGATTCAGAGAGAAAAGGGGGAAGAAAGGAATCAGAGAAGACTTTGTGCCTAGTTGTTCAGATACCTGCAGAGGCAGAGTCCATGTGTACGTTGATCGACACTCCCAAGGTAAAGCCTCCATTTTTATTTTATGCAAAGAAATGAAATCAGTAGAGGGGTGAGTCAGACTAGTATTTGCTAAGTTGTTGGTAGACAAGATTTGGTTGATATACTAGGATAGGGTATATAAAAATTCTCTGTGATTGACTTGATATGTTGTGGTTGCAACAAAGTAAGGTGACAGTTACACTTAGACATTATGTGAGTCTCCGCTTTTGAGAACCTCTTCACGGCCTTAGTTTGCTTGAGGACAAGCAAAATGTTAAGTGTGGGGGAGTTGATATAGCATATTTATTACCTGTTTTTGGCCATCTTCTATGCTCTATTTAGGGTCTATTATTTGTGTCTAGGATATTCTTTAAAGTATTTACAGGTCCAATGACGTTTTGGAGATAAATGGAGATACTTGGACCTTTTGGAGCATTTAGAGGGGAAGAATCCGTAGCTAACTATTTGAAGAGTCGAAGTACAAGACTGTGGTCGATCAACGGCACAGCCATGGAGTCGACCGATGATGAAAGACCAAGGTCAATCGATGTTGCACACTTGCCATCGATTGACACCCAACTCGCAAGACAACCGATTAAAAAACTCAAGTTTAGAAGACAAATGACAAGAATGCCCTGGACGAGTTTTGACCTAGGTTTTAGGGTTTTTATATGTATGCTTATGTATTGAGAGAAAGGAGAGTGTGCAAGTACAAGTGTAGGCAAGGCTTTACACAAATTACAAAGCCTTAAAGTTTTAGGTTTTTAGGGGAAAATATTCATAACTCCTTAGGGAGATTTGTATTGGAACCCGAGTATTTTATCTATGCATTCTATTCAGACTATTTTTCTTTCTTTGATTATGTCTCAGTAGTCATCAACTAGACTTAAGGTTGAATGATAGCAATCATAGATTAGCCCAAAAATAGGATTGCTAGTTAAGTTAATATCCATCAATTGAGTTGTGCTTAATGCTTGCATTCTAGAGTAGCTAACTAAGATCTTGAAAGTAGGACATGGACGACTACGAGAGTAGGTTCTGTGCCAGAATAGACTCCATCGAACTAGGTTGTTAGGCGCATACGAGAGCTGGTCTAATAAGTCTGGTAGACTTATCAAATATCGTTCATACTTCCTTCTAATTTCACCATCGATCGACATCAGGCCATAGCCATCGATCGATGGTCTTTCTTTTTGCTCGCATACGAGAGTTGGAGTTAAAAGGGTGAGAATAATTAATATTTGAGTCCTAGTATATTTACATACTTGTGCTTCCTATCCACTATAATCCATTAGGCTTGAAACCCTAGATCTAGCATATTTACATTTGCATCAAGTTAGTTTATTAGAATATTTCCCTATTTGCATTATTAGCATATTTCAATATTGCATCTCTACTTCTTGATAAGGAATATTTTTTAAATGATTGTTTGCCACCAATATATATATTCACCTAGTTTAATCTTTAGAAATAAGAAATCTATTGCGTGTTGTTGCTCTCTGTAGATTCGATCCCTAAGTATTACATTTGATCTCTTTTGGCAAGAAACTATTTGTGTGTTAAGACTATAGTGAGTTTGATAGTGATTTATTTAGGATATTTATACCCTGCTAGAACAATAATAACACGCATGTCAAAAACCAAGTGTGTTTTTTTTTTTTTGCTAAAATTTGGTGAATTAAAATAAATGTGGCAAAAGCATGATCTATTACAAGTCTCTAGTTAATATTTTGATAAACCTCTTACTTGCCCAATATAGGCCCAGCAAATGATGAGAATGTGTTCGAGTCTGAAATAATTCAGCCGAAGAGGAAGTCCATTGGAATGCTTTGTTTTGGAGTTTCTTGGTGGGGCTCACCCCCATTTCTGCCTTTCAAGCATCGTGAAAACCAAAGAGCCTCAATCCAAAGAGAGCCATAGTTGCATGTACGCTGATGATTCTGTTGGTTTCTTTTCACGCATGGCAGAGATGCGATTTGTGATTGTTGAGATGATGAAAGAACGGAGAGTAACGGCAGACCTAAAGATTTTTTGATGGAATCGATTGTTCCTTTCACACCATAGCTTGTGTATCGCCGATTGCCAAGCAAGGATCGTTAGGAACCGCAAGCGTTTATCCCCAGCAAGCCTGATCAAGCCCTGTAAAGTGTGATCCCAATCGTCTGAAAAGAGAGTAAAGTGTAGTTTCGAGGACAGTGGTCTCCAAACTTCAATTGAGAAGGAACAATGGAAAAAGAGATGATATCTGCTTTCCGGAATGTTGTTACAGAGAAGACAAAGAGGATCCGTTTGCAAACCCCACGAGAGGAGGCGGTTGCGAGTTCGGCAACGATCAAGAACAAAAAGCCAGGTAAGAGTTTTGTATTTTGTTATTCCTTTCTGCAACCATACTACCTGAGACCAAGGTACAAACGGCTTGGAATCTCTAATTGTGTTGTAAACTTGTGCTGAGATGAACTTGTTGTCATTTACTGACGTGGATGCCACTTTTTCCATTCAGGATAATCATCATGGTCCGATAAAGTGATTGTTGAAAGATAAGTTTGTACCTACTCCATTCCCGTAGATTTTGATGGGGCTAACATCCACGCATCCCCATTCCACAGTGAAGCGAGGGTGGAGGAGATAGGGATTCTTGAATGTCTGGGACCCGAGCTTCCAATGAACTCAATGAGTTCACCAAAAGGCAACCAAGGATATTTCCAAAAGAAACAGTTTGCCCCATTACCAGGTATGATTCTCAACCATTTAATAGCTTCTTGCCTTTGCCTTAAAATCTATTTGAAGAGCCAAGTCTGATTCTCGCTTTCTTTCATAGACCAAAAACATTTATCTTTGATAACATTTTGGTGGATCCAAGCAACCCAGACGGACTCTCGCCTGAAGAAAAGCATCCACAATAGCTTCAGAGTGCAGGTCTTGTTCCATGATGCAATATTCCCGAGACCTAAACCGCCTTCTTCTCTTGGAGTAGTCACATTTTCCCATGCTAACCTGGCCGTATACTTCCCCTTAAGATTTCCTTTCCAGAAAAACGCAGCACACATGGAATTAGGCTGATTAATACATTCCACCAGGAGAATTAAAGCCACACACCAAAAGTTAATTATTCCTGAAATTACTGAGCTTAGAAGCTGAAGTCTCCCAGCAAATGAGAGGTACTTTGTCGTCCAAAGACTCATCTTAGACTTGATTTTTTGAAGTAATGGCTCGCAATTGAGCAGAGATAACTTTTTAGTGGTAATGGTAGGCCAAGGTACCGCATAGGCAGAAAGCCCTGGGGAATACCAAATAAGCTTGTGAGAGAGGCAATTTCTTGCGGTGTTAGGCCAGATGATAAAAAGCAAGACTTCTGCCGGCTTATTGCCAGACCTGAGATTTCTTAGAATTGGGACATGATCAAGATAATTCCTTGTAAAGAGGCTGGAGAACCATCCGAGAAAATCAAAAGATCATCAGCAAAACATAGGTGAGTAAGTTTATTTTCCAAACACCTTGGGTGATACCCAATTAGCCCTTCTTCAGCCGCTTGTTTAGTTTATGAGATAGAGCATTCATGGCTATTCCAAACAGGTATGGGCTCAGCGGGTCCCCTTGGCTTAGGCCACGAGTACCGCGGAAATAGCCGTGAAGAGAACCATTGATTCGCACTGAGTAAGCTGTTGTTGAGATACACCCTTTAACCCAGTCAATGAATTGAGATGGAAGATCCAGTGAGATGAGGCAAGCAACTATAAAATCCCACTTCAAGAAGTCAAAAGCCTTCGCTATATCAACTTTCACGGTTAGTCTTTTATGGCCTTTGTTTCTGTGATCTCCACTCACTATTTCAGAAACCAAGTTTACCACCGATGCCATAGAGATTAGACTATATATATTGATGGAGGGGAATCCCACTGAGTTGAATCCAAAATGGTATAGCCCAAAGATAATCATCATCAAGGATCGATTCCCATCATTCAAGAACGAACATACAAAAGTTGTGATGGAATTCATCATTACCGAGGTAGCTTGTTCTGATCTTATCTTTCATACCCCAATGTTGTGACATGAAAGCAATAAGATTTTCAATGTTCTGTTTTTGGGTTGAGAATCTTGCTAATGAGGGGTAAAACATACTCTTTGAGTCTGACTATCACCAGCATAATTCGTCAACAAAATCGGTTCATCATTCTCGTACATGATCCTTTTGTCTTTTATATCCGCCATAGGAGAAGAACATGATAAACCCAGAGTCCCCATTCAATGGTATGAGAGTTTCGATAGATGTAATGGAGTTTAGGCGATTCAGTAAGCCTAGGTAAGAACACATTGATCATCAAGATTGAAATAAAGAGATCCGCCGTTGACTCCGCTAAGCCACCGTCTCCCTCCACCGCCGCCGGTGACCGTCGCCGGTGACTTGCCAACCCGGCCGAGTTGACTCGACGAGTCAAACCGGAGACTGGTCAACCGGTTGGCTTATTCGATTTCGGTTTGGTTTTGTTAACCGGTAGGTTATTAGAAACTAAATTTGAATTGAGTAAACTGGATTGGTTATTTAAAATCGAATCTTAGTTAGGTTAATCAATTGGTTTAATTGACCGGGTTGACCTTTGACCGTTCGAAAGGCGTTTTGACTCGATTTTTTGCCCTGATTTCAGATTTGGAGTCTATTTAAGCATCAGGAGTTCACAAGTACCACTTTTCCACATTGCTAAGGTGAGGGTCTATTCCGTAAATCCTGAACCATTGTAGAATTCTTTCTATCGTAGTTTAGATTTCGAATCATGATTCGTCTGATTGAATTGAGTCATGTTTGGTAGTTAGTTCATTCATTGTAAACTGGAACTAGGGGTCTAGAGGATTCAACTATTGATTTTATTGGGTGATGCTAAGTGATTCGATATATATATGTACGTATACATAGTTATGAGTAGGGACTATGTGTGGGGCGTGAGTTTGGAGATGTCCGAGCTTCGACGCTACGATGATGGGCGTGAGTTCAGAGACGTTTGAGCTTCGACGCTACTATTTGGGGCGTGGTGCAGAGACGTTTTCATTCGATGCTACAGTGGGCGGGGGTACAGAGACAGACTGTACTAGCTACGTTTCGTATATAAATATATCCGTATGAGGAGAATGCGGGGTGCGTGGAATATCTATGTGCTATCATCGCTTTGATTGCTTTGTGTGATGCTTTAGGCATCGTGTTTGTTCATGTAGAGCTAAACTTTCATAGTGGGAGTTCTTTTTACTCAAGTCAGTGGTTTAGGTGTTTACCATCCCATACCTCACTGAGTGACTCCCCTGTTACTCACCCCTCTTTCGTTACCCCTTTCAGGCGAGACTGGCGATCAGGAGTGATCATTTCGGGCGGTGCTTTTGGGCGTTCTTTTCTTTCTTTTTCAGACTTATGGATTTTTGCTATTATCGATATTTATTCGGACTATTTATTTTATTGTTGGATTTATAGTGTTGAGGTTGACGTTGAGAATTTAATAAATGGAGTTTTCAGAGATTATTATTTATTTTATTATTTATGAAAATACATGTTTCACAATTTTTTGTATCAGAGCTGGTTAGTCATCTCGGTTCTGACCTGAGAGGCGTCTTGAGACCTGTCTGGGGCGTAATGAGGGCGTTGCGTTCTTTGAGAGGGGTGAATTGTAACATCCCGAATTGTAATATGTGGAAAGGCTTAAGATAATTGATTTGGCTACCTATGTCAGCAAAGTTGATTTACCTTTTCCGTCACATATCCGTTTAGAACTCCAGGCTTAAGCGTGCTTGAGATGGAGTAGTGAAAGGATGGGTGACCTATCGGGAAGTGATTTGCGATACCGTGCGAGTGAGACCAAAACACGGGGAAATGTCAGGTGGTGATTGTAGGGTCAGTAAACAATGATTTCGAGCCTTGAAAAAGTTAACGCACAGCCATCGAACGAGATGGGACTCATGGGCCAGAGAGCGGGCGTGTGTGGCCCATTAGCCGTGGACTGTCGGTGCATTACATTTTTGTCATAAAAATAGATTTCAAGGAAAAAAATGGCCAAAATTAATCTTTTTATTTTGAAAATTTTAATATTTTAATATTTTTTATTTTTAATTTTAAACATTCCCTCCAAAACTCCACCTCATAACTCTAAATCCTAAGTCTACAGTATTTAACCAAGGGGTATAAATGTATATTTATACCCTTTAATAAAATCTATTTTGGTATTTTAGTGACAAAAAAATTAGGTATATCTTAGAGTTTTCCTCTATATATTTTTGCTATCAAATGTACCTTAATTTATACAAAAATGTGAAACTTTCAATTATAGTGTAAAATAATTTTGATTACAATGAAATGGGTGGTTGTAGAAAAAAACATATTAAATACGGATTAAACCCTTAAAATATCATTTTCATAAGTTTTATTATATTGTATATATTATATATATAATATACAAAATAATGTATATACATTGAACGAGTGATAGGATTAGGCGATGAAGGCGACGAAGGCTACTGGGATTTTTGATGCTTGTGATTTCCTTTAAAATCCGATCATTCTCCGGTTGATACATTCATCGACTATCAATCTCCAGTTTATGCGGTGTTGGTGTTTTTCAAGTCTTCGATTTGTTTTGATTTGTACAATCAAATCTCCATTACTCTTCACAACGATCTCGGTTCTAAATTGCAGGAGTGGTTTCCAGGGATCGGTCATTTCTCCCTCTATGTTTTGCTTCAGTGGTAGCGTACTCTTGTACGATCCAGTTTACGTGGTCGATCATCTCTGTCGATCATCTCTGTCGATCTTTGTTCCTAAAGCCTCGCTATGGTTGGTTTCCTAAAGCCCCGCTATAGATAAAAAAGGAAAAGGGATCTGGTACGATGAAGATGATGACGATTAGCCGATCATTTTAGAGGAACATGCTGATGAGGATCAGATCAACGAATATCGTCTATCTCTCATTGGGAAGGTTATGAACCAGTTTAAGCAGAATATAGCTAAGTTGATTGATTACATGCCGACTCAATGCAATATGCAGGGTCACATAACGTCAATGGAGCTAGGGAATGGGAGGTTTTTGTTCAACTTCACCAATGAAGACGATTTACAAGCAGTATTAAAGTTGGGACCCTTCCATTACAACTATTTTAACTGCGTTTTCGTTTGCTGGGAGGTAGAGGTAGATGGAGATTATTCATAGATAATTCCTTTATGGGTTGAACCCATTGGTGTACCTCTCAATCTTGGAACTGCAGGGAATCTGAGAACTATTGGAGATAAGCTTGGTAGGTCCAAGAGGTCGATTTTACTATCATAAAGTTTCTTGTTGAAATCGATAGTAGAAAGCCTCTGAAAGTGACAAGAAAGCTCAAGTCTAAGGAGGGGAGATAACAATACAGCTGAAATATGATTTGTTATTCAAACATTGCTAACATTGTCATCTGTTGACACATGAGGTTGGCCACTGCGGAAAAAGGCTATGGAGTTAACGGTTGAAGCATCTAAGACAACTGATATTGAACCAAAACAAGCTGGTATGGTTCAGAGGAACCAACAGTTCAGTAAGGCTGAACAGAGGAACAGCCCTAGCATGAGGTCTGGTGCAGTTAGTCAGGATGGAAGATTCCGCGAGGCCAGAAACCATAACAAACGCAATGAGTATCGACCTCATCATAATAGTCGGGTAATGCGAACTTCACATTCAAAAAGAGATCATATGTCTCATTCTAGGAGTGGTCTGGCTTGGCATCCGTATAATAAGTCAAAGGAGAGAGTCCACAACAACGATAGATACCATCACAATCATCGTGTAGAGCAGAAGTCAGCTCCTCTTTGGCGTGAGAAACAACATGGGATCAAAATCAAAGAATCGAGAAGGATGCATGAGGCCATTGTCTCATTGTCAAAAGTGGTAGCAAAAGCAGCATTTGAAATTGATTCATAGGCTCAAACCGTTAGTAAGAATGTTGTTGATCAATGGATCTCTTTGGATGCAACAACAAACGCCACAGTTCGAAAATGTGAAAGAAATAGGGAGATGGTTCGAGATGTGAACACAATGCAGACCAACATTGACAACGTGATGGATGATAATATGATTGATGTTGTGGGTAATGAACTGATGATTATGGAGAAGGATGATCTCCTAAGTGAGGAGTTTAAGACTCTACACCTTATGGAGGAGGACACAGAAAAAGCTTCATTGGAGATTGACAATGCCATTGTGTTGTTTGATAAAAAATAAGGAGAAGTTAGCATCAGATTCGGCTATCAAGACACGAAGTGTGACTCGTGTGCTGTTTCCTTCAAATGGTGGAAAGAAGGGTCTGGTGCCACGGTGTGCAACATCAAGGCTCAAAGGAGGAACTATAGTTTCAGGTACAGAAGCTTCATCTCTTGGGATGAATCAAAAGGATTGTCTTAAGCAATCAAAGAAGGGTTTAGTGGAATCCAAAAATTCACCAAACCATCATCTATGAAGACACTCGGTTGGAATTGTCGAGGAATAGAGAACGACCTCGCAGTGCAACACCTCACGGAGATGAGTCAGAAGCATCGCATAGGACTCTTATTCCTTTTAGAGATGAAGAATAGGAAGCTGTTGTTGCAAGACATTCAGGCAGACTTAGGTCTTAATAAATTGTTTACCGTTGAGCCCATTGGCCAAAGCGGTGGTTTAGCTTTGTTTTTATAGATGAATTTCAAGTTGATGTTTTATTTTCAAATAATAGAATGATTGATGTTTCTGCAATCATTGATGGAATAAAAGTTTATATGACATTTGTTTATGGTGTGCCTATCGTAGAACTTAGGGAACTAGTTTGGGAACGTCCTACGCGTTTCTCCACAATAAAAGATGGGCCATGGTTCATGATCGGAGAATTTAATGAAACAATAAGCCACTCTAAAAAAGAAGGTGGCAGAAGACGATCTGATTCTTCTTTCCTCCCATTTAAGCAAATGATATCTGATTGTGGTATGTTATAATTTCTTTGTTCAGGAAATGTCATGGATGGGAAAGAGGAATCAAGCAACTGTTAGATGTCGATTAGACCGAGCATTGGGAATGCTAGTTGGCATGAAAATTTTGCCCATTCATCGGTAGAATACTTGAGGTTGTGGGGGTCTGATCATCGTCCAATACTCGCGAATATTCTATTAAATCTAGAAATAAGTTCAAATTTGATAAGGGAAGGTTAGATAGTAAGGAAATGAGACAAATTTTACAAGAGGGGTGGAATTCACCTGATTTACCCTTAGATGCAAATATCATGGCGCACATTCCCAGATGTAGGAATGCATTAAGTCTTTGGCGAAGACAAAATTACTTAAATTAAGAAAAGGATGTCAAGGATTTAAAAGTAAAGGTTGATGCGATGTATACAGATGATAATGTGATTACTGAATAGCTCTCATCTGCTGTGAAAGAACTCTTTGTTGGTCTTAAGGCGGAGAAAATGTTTTGAAAACAAAAGAGTAGGATCTTATTGCTAAAGAAAGGTGACATTAACTCGAAGTTCTTTCATAATCTGACTAAATAGACACGAGCACGAGATAAAATTACTTGGTTGACTGATTCAGATGGGAATATGGTTGAAGATGAAAAGGGTTTGGTAGCCATTGCTACTAATTATTTCAGGAGTCTGTTTGAATCATCGTCACCTTCAGAGGTAGATGAGGCTTTGGGGAATATTTCTTCGACTATAGCGACGGAAAATAACCTAGCTCTTACGGCTCCAGTTACTAAGTGGGAGTTTTGGCACTCTTTGCTATGCATCTTGAGAAAGCTCATGGGCCAGATGGCATGAGCGTTCTATTTTATCAGAAATTTGGGATATTGTAAAGGGAGAATTGACTCGTATGGTCAATGAGTTTCTATTTCAAGATACTGTTGCACATGGTCTGAATGATACTAACATATGTCTCATTCCCAAAACAAATAAGCCTACTGATATGGCCCAGTTTCGGCCTATAAGCATGTGCAATGTGAGCTATAAGATAATCTCTAAGGTCCTATGCCTGAGATTAAAGAAAGTCATACCTGAAAGAATTTCGGAAACCCGATCAGCATTCGTGGCAGGAAGACAGATTACTGATAATATTATGATAGAGCAAGAGATGTTCCATACCCTTCATACGAGGCCAGGTGAAAGACAAAAGAGAATGGCCATTATGATTGATATGAGCAAAACGTATGATTGTATGAAATGGATCTTTGTCCAGAAAGCAATGGAAAAATGGGTTTCTCTAAAACCTGGATCATGAGATGTGTTTCTTCAGTCAAATATCATGTCCTTATGAATGGTCATCCAAGTGGAAATATTTTGCCTCCAAGAGGAATAGGTCAAGGAGATCCTTTGTCTCCTTTCATCTTTATTTTATGTACGGAAACGCTCGTTAGCCTTCTTAATCATGCAGAGAATCTAGGAAAGATAACCGGGATGCGCGTTGCACGTGTTAGCCCCTCGGTGTCCCACTTGTTATTTGCTGATGACAGCATTTTCTTATGTAAGGTGAGCCCCGTGAATGTAATGAAGCTATGAAAGTTGTAAAGGCATATGGGAAGGTGTCTGGGCAATGTATAAATTTTGAGAAATCCTCACTCCTCTTTGGAAAGAGAATCCCTAATGATATAAAACAACAGATCAAAGATACTTTGGGTATTGAGAACGAATGAGGAATGGGAACGTATATTGGCATTGCGGAGGACATTAGTGGATAAAAATGCAGGTTATTTTCTTTTCTTAAGGATAAACTGGATCATAGGATCAATGGCTGGTCTGATCGGTGGTTGTCTAAGGGTGGAAAGGAAGTACTCATAAAAGCAATAGCTTTGGCGCTTCCAACATATGTTATGTCGATTTTCCTTCTCCCTCTGGAAATTTGTGAAAAGTTAGCGAGTGCCATTACACACTATTGGTGGAGCTCAAACCTGCCTAACTGAGGTATGCATTGGGCAAAATGAGAAAATTGTGCAGTCCAAAGGAGGAAGGTGGAATTGTCTTTCGGTTGATACACTAGTTCAACCTCGCACTTTTGGCTAAACAATTGTGGCGTTTGATTCAGTTTCCTGATTCACTTCTTGCGAGAGTTCTTCGGGGGGAGATATCACCCTACATGTTCGATATTGAGAGAAAATGGCTCTGTATCTCCTTCATGTTTGGACAAGCTTGATGGAAGCAAGGCTTTTATCACATCGCATATATATGCTAAATTCCTTGTTACCTCCAGATAACCCGATGCCATAGATCCATAGATCCACTAATCATGCTATTTTTGAATGCCCACCAGCCTTGCAAACATGGGCCCTCACTTCAACTCCATCTTTCCCGGATATATTCCCCATCTCGACTATTTATACCAATCTCGATTATCTTTTCTAGAGCAAGAGTGCAATAGAGGATCCAGACTTAGACAAACATCCATATCCTGGATTATCTGGTATCTCTGGAAGGCAAGAAATAATAAGTTGTTCAGAGAAATAACGAGAGACCCTCTTGAGCTGATTAGATATGTCGAAAGTGAATGCAGTGCTTGGTTTGAGGCTAATTCATTGCCATTGGATATAATTTCACATCAGGCTCAAGAAATACAAGCCATAAACTTACAAAGTATTTGCCTGGTTGATGGGGCATGGTTGCCAGAATCACAGTTCAGTGAGTGTGGATGGGTATATCTCAACAATACTAGGAAAGAGATGCTCATGGGGTTGAGAAATTTTGAGAGACGGTTATCTCCATTACACTCTGAACTAGGAGCTCTCATTTGGAAAATGGAAAATATGGCATAATATACTACTTGCTAACACTTCGGTACAGATTGCACGAATGTAATAGCAATGATCAAGAATTCAAAGGGGTGGCCAAGCTTTTCAATGGAGTTATCGGAGTCTGTATTCCTAAGCGGTCGGTTTCAAGAGTTCAAGATTTCTCATATCGGAGTTGTGCTTGCCAAGACAGTTTCTGGTTTTCATAGGAATCTTATCTAATTGGTTGTTCTATCATGGTCTGGATCCTCAGACCAGCTCTAGTTTGAGTGATTGAATAGCCTTTTGATGTCAAAAAAAAATGTATGTACGTTGAACTTTGAAAACAAAATTTAGAATTTTCTCAGTAGTATTCCAATTATAAACTATTCTACTTAAATGCGTAAACTTAGCTGGAAGAAATAGTTTTCAATGGTTAGAATAAAGGGGATTCTTAAAGTTCCGCAAGCAATACAAAGTCAAACTGTTTTGATTTGCTTCTTATGGGGATGTTTATATGAAACGCACTTCGGAAGATGGTTATCTTCTTATCAACAAGTATGGTTGTTGATTTGATTACCACCAAGAGATATATCATCTTTCGATATGAGAAAACCCCATATGGTCTGCGAAAGAATGAATGAATCGCAACCATTGCTCTTTTTAAAAGTTATTGAAGTCTCATAAAAAAAAAGATGTTATCCAAACAATAAGATTTGAAGATGAATAAGGAAATCAATATATTTGAAGATGAATAAGGAAATCAATATATTTGAAGATGAATGTATTAGCGTGTAAAGTTTACCAACATACAACATGTTCTTTTGCTGTATTTATGTGTACCTATAATAACTACTAGGTATCCTTTGTTTTTAAGTTTATACAGTAACTGTACCAGCAAAAAAAACTACATTTAATATTGCATCAGTGTTGAATATGAATTTCGTGTAGAGATAATTGGCTAAAGTGCCCTATTTTGCACCTATAATTAGAGACTTGCCCATGATGTGACAATCACTTTTCTTTGGACCATTTTGCCCTTCTCCACACTCTCTCTCCTCTCTTTGACGTCTCCCTTTTTTTTTCTCTTCAATCCTTAATTATTTTACAAATGTGTATCATTCTATATACAATTAAATTTTAAATTTCATTATTTTTTCATAAGTGGCTTTGAATCCTCAAATTTTTCACCTTTTTTTTCTCTCCAATCCCTAATTATTTTACAAATCTCTATCATTCTATATACAATTAAATTTTAAATTTCATTATTTTTCTCATAAGTGGATTTGAATCCTCAATTTTTTTATGATATCAATTTTCTGGGTTTTAGATTCGACGTCGTGTTAGCGGTTAACAAATATTGTAGACGTTAACAGAAGTGTTAGTTGTTAACAATTATTTTTACGCTTCGCGTTAATAAATGTGTTCGTTGTTAACAAATATTGTAGACGTTAACAGAAGTGTTAACTGTTAACAATTATTTTTACGCTTCGCGGAAATAAATGTGTTGGTTGTTAACAAATATTGTAGACGTTAACAGAAGTGTTATATGTTAACAAATGTTTTTACGCTTCGTGTTAATGAGAGGAAAGAGAAAGGGCATTCTCGGCATTTTCTTGCCAAATGGTTGTGTCAGTGTCCTTCATGTCCAATCAATGGTATTTTGCTTATTTGAGCTTCAAATATGGGTAGTTCACTAAATCACTCTTTCGTGTACTTGTAAAATACCATGATTTTGATAGTATGTTATTTGAAAGAAGTTTATTAGATATATTAAGTCCATTACAATAAAATTATACCAAATCGATAAAGACAACAATGAACTCATTAGATCTACATTTAAACCTAAGAACTGTTAACCCTAATTTCTTTGTTGATTTCGATAGATTGTGAATGTTTCCTTCTAGTCACTCCGCTCTGTATTTATAAAACAGAGTTGGCTAGATCTTTCTTTTTCCTTACGTCAACTTCACTTATCGTTTGGTCGAATTTTTTGTCTACTCTAGGGAGGGGGAAAGGCTTATTTCAACATGTACTTTACGGGGTTGTGTCTGTTCCTTCCCGAACTTTGAATTAGTGTGTATTTCGAACTTTGAAGTAGTGTGTATTTCATATTGAAATAAACAAAAACTCATAGCTACTATATGAATTTTACTCGTCGTGCCTTTTCATTCCCAAACTTTATAATAGTGCATATTTCATATTGAACTAAACAAAAAATTCAAAAATACTATATGAACTCTCAAAATCATGCTTGTATATATTAACCGTTAAAGATGTTAGTCATCCGTTAATTTATCAAAATGATCTCATTTTGGATAAATTCTATAAACTTAAATTTTAAAAATACTATATAAACTCTCAAAATTGTGATTATATATATTGATCATCAAAGGTGTTAGTCATCTGTTAATTTATCAAAATGAATCATTTTGGATAATTTCTATATACTAAAATTTTACTTTTTGGAAGATTCGAACCTCACACTAGTCGACAAGTATAAAGTAAATACTTGAATTAATAATAAATAATTTTAACTTATAAAATAATGATTTTAAAGTTAAATTCAAAAACATAAATAAGTATAGATTTATTTGATAAAACTAAAACAAAAAAAGATTTGATAACATTTATTTGATTAAACTAAAACTTATATATAAGTTAATGTTTACACGATCAATATGAAAAAATTATTTTGGGTATAGAGTTTAATATGTTCTTACTTGTCCACCAGTATGAGAGTTCGAACCTTCCAAACATTAATTTTTAATTTTACATAATTTAACCAAAATAAGGTTGTTTTTATAAATTGACGGATGACTTACACTTTTAATGGTCAATATATATATATATATATATATATATATATATCACGATTACGAGAGTTCATTTAGCACTTTTAATTTTTTTAATTTTACGTAATTTATCCAAAATGACGAATGACTATCATTTTTGATGGTTAATATATATATACATAAGAACAATTTTAAGAGTTCATGTAGTATTTTTTTTAATTTTTCTTAGTTTAGTATGGGATATGCACTACTATAAAGTTCGGGAATGAAAACGCACGATGCATAAAATTCATGTAGTATTTTTGATTTTTTGTTTAGTTCAGTATGGAATATGCACTACTATAAAGTTTGAGAAAGAATAGGCACGACGGGCAAAGTTCATGTTGAGAATAGGCCATTTTCCGCTCTGAGGACGGATTGACGCCCATCTTCAACATAATGTCGCCCTCTTAGTTCGTTGTGAGAAACAAAGTCCATCTTGGCGAGTTATTAACAACGGGTCTATGAGACATTGAACTCGACTTCATGCCTTAAACCATTTTCTGGTCCATTTCTTGGTTTGCTTGTAAGTTGAAACCGGTTTGCTCCATAGATGATTAAACCAAGAAATTCATTTTTTCTGGAGTCGAGCTGTTGCATCCTCTAGAAGTCGGAACGTCTCTTAGTTTCAGTAATAGGCTAGATTCTTTTTTTTTACTCAACTTTTCAATTTGCATTAAACCAAGAATTCTTACACATCAAGCTTATCAACCTCAACATAAGATGTTATCCAAGAAGACATAAGGAAATACAAGACATGGGATCCATTCGAGAGTGCTGACGCTTCTTTTGCTATCTTGTCTCCTACTCCATTACCTTTACGACACTTGAAGACAATTACATGAGAGCCTATTTTTGTGAGAAAGTCATGAATATCCTGCGTGTGTGCATGGAGACTCGGATAAATGTTCTCTTCTTGTAAAGCTTGGACTAAAACCTTGCAATCAGTTTCAAAGATCACATTAGTGTAGTTCAGCCTTATCATCATCATCATTGCCCAACATAAAGCCTCTACCTCAGGTTCAATAGGATTTCTCATTCTCAAAATTCTTCTTGCACCCATCTATTTCACATTACCCTGGTTATCCCGTAGAACCTATCCAATCCTACAGTGCTCTCTGTTTTTATCCTAGGCTCCATCAGTATTGCATTTCAACCACATTGGTGGGGGTGGCTTCCATTTCTCATCACAAACTATCCCAAGGTTTGTTTTCCTCGGTATATCCTCCAAATCATCTCTATGATTCCACTCTTCCATGTTCTCTTGTGCCCTACGGATCATATCTGGACCATCATAGTCTTATCTGTGAAAAATATATGCATTTTTGCTCTTCCACAATCTCCACAGAATCCATGGTCCCATGAATCTTACTTTCTTTTCCTCCTGCTCAGAGTAGCTCAAGAGTATAATTCTATTGAAGTTTTCATAGAGAGAGTCAGACCATTCACTTCCTGGTGGAGCTTGAACTGGAGAGATAGCCCATATGAGGCGAGCGTATGGACATTTGAAGAGTATGTGATTGGCAGTATCCCTCTTGGTTTGACAGCGAGAACACATTCCATCCCTTGCTAAGTGGATGTATCTCATAGTCTCCCCTACTGCCAAGAATTCACTTAAACATTTCCATAAGAAATGCTTCACCTTTGGGCTTGTATTCATTTTCCACAGCTCCTGAAACAAGGCATCTAGACTTGGTTGAGTGACTTCCAACTGAGATCCCTCTTTCATAAGGTTAGTTGCCACCCAGTAGCCTGACTTCACCATATAACTTCCAGAAGTTGTAAAGTCCCATGTGTGAGTGTCTCTTGTGGCCGATCCTCCAGGTCGTATTGCTTCTATTTTCTGCACATATTCCTCATTCAGCAAAACGCTCATCAGATCACTGTTCCACTCTCTCCCACCAACAACAAGAAGGTCTTTAACCTTAGTACAATGCGATAGGTTATTCTGGTGCTGAGTGTGTAACCTTCGTGAGGAAGTAAGTGGTCTGGCCGGCTTTTCTCCAATCCAAGGTTCCTCTCATACCAGAGTGTTTTCTCCATTTCCAATCACTACTCTAGCTCCTAACTTAATCAATTTTTGTGATGCATGGAGACTTCTCCATGCGTATGAGGGTCTGTGATGTGATCATGGACCAGCTCAACAAGGAGGATGATGTATCAAGGAATGCACCCATGGACCAACAAGCTGATGTAGATGCCTTAGCCATTCCAGAAGGTCCCATGACCCGTTCTAGAACCAAGAAACTAAATGGAGCCATTGGAGGATTACTTAGATTCGTTTGGAAACAAGAAGAAGGTCTTGGACAAAGCTTGATGATTCGAGATACCTTGATCACCATTCAAGCTATCTCCTCATCTAGCTGATTTAGTACTTAGGCAAAGTACTTGTGTGTGCTCTTTTCCTTGCTCTCGGTTTTGTCCCAAAGAGGTTTTACGGAGGAAGGTTTTTAACACATCTCCAAGGTGCTAATATCGGTCCAAACCTAAGAAGACTACTATATATTTACCTTACGTTATGTTTAAACTATAGTTTTTATTTCATTATGTTTTTTGAAACCTAAGGAGCGTGTTCCTTGGTTTCTATTTTAACTCTTGCATCCCTCATTCAGAATCAAGCAGACTTTTAATCAAACTTTTTGTCTTCTCTCTTCTCTTTGTCGAGTGTAAGAGTTTGCTGATGAGTCATATCCGGCGACTAAGGGTTCTAGTTTGGTGTGTCATATACGATCTATTGCCTAGGAGTATCAAGGAGTCAATCCACACCTCTTTGTGTCACCAATCGATCCAAAAACCTTGGTAAGCTTGAGCCTTTGGCTCGTTTGTGCAAGGATCTATCCTAAACAATCCAGAGAAGCATCTTAGGAGTGTGTTAAGTGGTATCAGAGCTACTCTGGAAGGGGAGTTCTTGTTTTACCTTGTAGTTTTCGATTGATATTTTCATATTCTATCAAATCTGTTGATCGATCTAAAGTTTCCTTGTGTTTGTCGATTGATCTATTCATCCTTGTGAGTTCTATTGATAAATCTGATCGTTTGATTGTTAAAACTGATTGATCTAAACGTGTGTTCATCGATTTAGTCTTTGATCGGTTAATCTACTCTTTTGATTGTGACTGATCATTGTTCTTTGTTCTGAAAATCGATTGATCTATTCATATACTTGTCTTAAATCGATAGATCTCTGATTATTGTGTGGAAAGTTAATTGATTGACAAGTTTTAATCTCAGATCTTTGAAAACCTTCTCGAATACTTGTTGTTTACGTTACAGGTTTGTGTGATTCGGAAATTTGAAAAGTTCGTTTGTGATTTGATCCACTCTGTTGATTCATAGATCATTAAACTGTATTAGATTCATAATCGATTGTATCTTTGATTGTTTCTGATCTTTGTTTGAATAAATCTTTTGGTGTGATCGATTTGAATTCTATTTTTCTTGCTGATCAAGTTTCCTTGAATACTTGTGCCGAGTATTGTTACTTTCTTTGAATCCTTTTACTGGGTGAGTGTTTGATTTGTCCCAGGTAACAATGGGGAATGAATCAGATGAGGAAGCCGCGCTTATGAGAAGGAACAAGCTGTTGATGGAAGCCATGACCAATCAACTCAATTAGACTATGATCTCAACCATGGGAGAGTTGATGAAGGCTAACATGAAGTAGTTGCGAGATGAACTTATGCAAGAGATCAGACAAGCTACTGGTCAAGGCAATAGCAAAGAACCAAGAAGAGAAAGGCCAAACCCAACTCGACAAGAACATGTTGGGACTGAAGAGACTGACAACTACTATGAGCACCATAGCTCTTCTTCTAGACGAATCCAAAGAAGGCAAAGGCGTGAACATGAAGGCAGGGCAAACCAAAGAGATGAGCTAGCTGGTTTGAAGCTAAAGATCCCTCCTTTCCATGGTAAAGCTGATCTTGATGCCTATCTCGAGTGGGAGAAGAAGATTGAACTCGTCTTCAACTGTCAGCAATACACTCAAGCCAACAAGATTCAAATTGCTGCCACTGAGTTCTATGACTATGCTCTAAGTTGGTGGGATCAGTTGGTTACCAATAGGAGGCGTAATCAGGAGTATCCGGTTGAGTCTTGGCAAGAAATGAAGTCTATTATGCACAAGAGGTTTGTTCCAAGCCATTACCACCGTGACCTCCACAAAAAACTAAGAAAACTCACACAAGGTTCATGGAGTGTAGAAGAGTATTACCAAGAAATGGAGTTGTTGATGTTGAGAGCTTGTATATCTGAAGATAGGGAAGATGCAATGGCACGGTTCTTAGGAGGACTTAACCGAGAGATACAAGATAGTGTGAAGATGCAACACTATGTGGAGATAGAATACATGCTTCATAAAGCTATTCTTGTGGAGCAACAACTCAAAAGAAAGACTCACTCAAGATCCGGTTATGGAACAACACGGTTTCAAAGTTCTAAAGAGGAGAAACCAAGTTTTCCCAAAGAAAACAAACCATACCAAAAGGAAGAATCAAGGCCAAGTAGCATCTTTAGCAAGGAAAAAGGAACGGCTTAGGCAACCAGTTCAAGGGCTAGGGATGTTAAGTGTTTCAAGTGCCAAGGAAGAGGGCACTATGCTAATGAATGTACCAACAAAAGAGTGATGATACTCCTTGACAATGGTGAGTTTGAATCTGAAGATGAGGCCGAGATAGAAAGGAAGCACAACTCTGAAGAAGAGTATGAAGAAGAGCCTATCTGGGGAAAGTTGTTGGTTACTAAGCTTGCAATCTAAGACAAAACAACTTGAGCAACGAGAGAACTTGTTCTACACAAGATGTATGGTCCAAGGGAAGGTATGTAGCCTAATAGTAGACGAAGGGAGTTGTGTCAATGTGGCTAGTGAGACAATGGTGAGGAAACTTGGGTTGAAGATTCAGAAACACCCTAAGCCATACCGGTTACAATGGCTCAATAAGGAGGGTGAAATGAAAGTATCCAATCAGGTTATGGTATCTCTTGCTATTGGTTGGTATGAAGATGAAGTTCTATGTGATGTCCTACCCATGGAATCTGGTCATATACTCCTTGGACGGCCATGGCAATCTGATAGAAGAGTGGTACATGATGGATACACCAACAAGCATTCCTTTGAATTCAAAGGAAGGAAGACAGTCCTTGTGCCTCTAACTCCTAAGGAAGTTCACCTCGACCAGCTACAACTCCAGAAAAAGAAGGAGATCGACCTTCCACCCATTCAAACCAAGCAACAAAGCTTCTATGCCAAGTCGGGTGATATCAAAAGAACACTCTATTTTAAACAATTTGTTCTATTACTTGTTTTTAAAGAAACACTCTTGAATGTTACTGAGCATGCACCGGTGTCTCCGAGTGAACTTGTGTCTCTTTTACAGGAATATGATGATGTCTTTCCAGAGGATAGTCCCATAGGTCTCCCACCAGTAAGAGGGATTGAACATCAGATAGATTATGTCCCTGGATCCACACTTCCAAACCGACCAGCTTATAGAACCAATCCAGTGGAGACTAAAGAATTGCAAAGGCAAGTAGAAGAACTGATGGAGAAGGTCCACATCCGAGAGAGATTGAGCCCATGTGCAGTTCCAGTTCTTCTTGTACCTAAGAAAGATGGTAGTTGGCGCATGTGTGTTGATTGTAGAGCAATTAACAACATAACAGTGAAGTATCGCCACCCTATTCCTAGATTAGATGATATGCTTGATGAATTACATGGTTCTAGCATCTTTTCTAAGATAGATTTAAAAAGTGGATACCATCAAATTAGGATGAAAGAGGGTGATGAATGGAAAACTGCACTCAAAACTAAACATGGTCTATATGAATGGTTAGTCATGCCATTCAGGCTAACAAATGCACCTAGTACATTCATGAGATTGATGAACCATGTCCTTAGATCTTTCATAGGCATTTTTGTTTTGGTTTATTTTGATGACATCCTAGTCTTTAGCAAAAGCTTTGAGGATCATTTAGGTCATCTTAGGGTTATTCTTGATGTTTTGAGACATGAAAAGCTTTATGCTAATCTAAAGAAGTGTACCTTCTGCACGAATTACTTGGTTTTTCTAGGATTTGTGGTAAGTGCAGATTGGGTTAAGGTGGACGAGGAGAAGATTAAGGCCATCAAATACTGGCCAAGTCCAGCCACAATAGGAGAAGTAAGGAGTTTCCATGGGCTTGTTGGATTCTATAGACGCTTTGTGAAGGATTTTAGCACCATAGCAGCCCCTCTGACTGAAGTTATCAAGAAAGATATTGGATTCAAATGGGGAGAAGCACAAGAAACTGCCTTCCAAACACTTAAAGAGAAGCTTACTCAATCTCCTCTCCTTATACTTCCTGATTTCTCCAAAACGTTTGAAACTGAATGTGATGCCTCAGGAATTGGCATTGGTGTTGTGTTGATGCAGGATAGGAAGCTTGTAACATACTTCAGTGAGAAACTTGGAGGAGCCACTTTCAACTATGCTAGCTATGTCAAGGAGCTATACGCATTGGTGAGGGCCTTGCAAACATGGCAAACTACCTATAGCCTAAAGAGTTTGTCATCCACACTGACCATGAGTCCCTCAAGTACCTAAAAGGACAAAGTAAGCTTAGCAAAAGACATGCAAGATGGGTTGAATTTATTAAGACATTTCCCTATGTCATCAAATTCAAACAAGGTAAGGAGAATATAGTTGATGACGCAATATCTCGAAGGTATGTTCTCTTATCTACTTTAGATGCTAAGTTACTAGGCTTTGAATAACTCAAAGATATGTATGAAAATGATCTTGATTTCAAAGAAGCCTATAAATCTTGTGAAAAGGTTGCTGCGGGTCACTACTTTAGGCATGATGGGTATTTATTCTATGACAATCGCCTTTGTGTACCTAATTGTTCTTTGAGAGATCTATTTGTCAGGTAATCCCATGGAGGAAGTCTAATGGGGCATTTTGGAATTACCAAAACTCTTAAGGTCTTGCAGGATCACTTCTTTTGGCCGCACATGAAGAGAGATGTTGAACGAGTTTGTGGAAGATGTGCAACTTGCAAGCAATCTAAGTCTAAGGTACAGTCCCACTGTTTGTACACTCCTCTACCAATTCCTTATCATCCGTGGAATGATATCTCTGTGGATTTCATTGTAGGACTGCCTAGAACTAGGACTGGAAAAGATTCTATCTTTGTTGTGGTAGATAGGTTTTCTAAAATGGCACATTTCATAGCTTGCCATAAGACTGATGATGCATTGCACGTAGCCAACTTATTCTTTAAAGAAATAGTCCATTTGCATGGCATGCCTAGAACTATAGTGTCAAATAGAGATGCTAAGTTTCTAAGCTATTTCTAAAAGACCCTTTGGTCTAAGCTAGACACTAAGTTTTTGTTTTCTACTACTTTCCATCCACAAACTGATGGACAAACTGAGGTAGTTAATAGGACACTAGGACTCTCTTACGTGCATTCATCAAAATAACTTGAAATCATGGGAAGACTATTTGCCTCATTGTGAATTTGCATACAATCATCCTATGCATTCTGCTTCTAAGTTTTCACCATTTGAAATTGTTTATGGGTTCAATCCCACCTCTCCTTTGGATCTAATGCCTTTACCTGAGTGTGAAAGAGTTAGTCTTGATGGCAAGAAGAAAGCAGAGATGGTGCAACAAATCCATGAACAAGCAAGGCGCAAAATTAAAGAAAATACCAAGCAATATGTTAAACAAGCAAACAAAGGAAGGCGTGAGATGGTCTTTGAAGTAGATGACAAAGTGTGGGTTCGCCTTAGAAAGGAGAGATTTCCAAATGAAAGGAAGTCCCTTATTCTGAATCAAGCAGTCTTTTAATCAAACATTTTGTCTTCTCTCTTCTCTCTTCTCTTTGTCGAGTGTAAGAGTTTGCTGGTGATTCATATCCGGCGACTAAGGGTTCTATTTTGGTGTGTTATATCCGATCTATTGCTTAGGAGTATCAAGGAGTCCATCCACACCTCTTTGTGTCACCAATCGATCCACAAACCTTGGTAAGCTTGAGCCTTTGGCTCGTTTGTGCAAGGATTTATCCTAAACAATCCAGAGAAGCATCCTAGGAGTGTGTTAGTCTGGATCCAAGATATGCATTAAGAATGGTGGTATGATGAAAATACCGAGCTTTAAACACCTTTGCCACTAAATTATTCTGCTTTGTGATCATTCTCCAAACCTATTTCCCAAGCATAGCCAGATTAAAGTCTTCAATCTCTTTGAAGTCCAAGCCACCAACATTCTTTGACTTGCACAGATATTTCTAGTGCATTCCTTTCGAATCCCTTGATTTCTTCCACCACAAATCTGCCTTAACCGATTCGAGTTGGTAACATGTAGTCTTTGGTAATTGGAAGCAGGTCATCGGGAATTTTGGCATGGCCATAGCTACTGCTTTTAACAAAACTTCTTTGCCCGCTGGTGATAAGAACTTGTTTTGCCACCCCCACGACTCTATGTTGCATGTGTTCCTTAATAAAGCTAAGGGTGTTGACCTTTGAAGTCTCAAACGATTCCGACAAGCCTAGATATGTTCCTTCACCACCTTCCTGAGATATTCCTGATTTTTGCTTAATGTAGTCTCTTCTCTATTCAGAAATCTTCTTACCAAAACAACACTTGATTTCTGGTAGTTAATTCTCTGTCATGACGCTAGGCTATACTTCTTAAAAATCCGCACTAGATTATCAATTTCCTCATCATTTTCCTTACAGTAGAACATGCTATCGTCAGCGAAAAAAATATGAGAGACAGGAGGTGCATTTCTTGCAATTTTCAGACCAGTGATCTTCTTATCTCCTTCCGCTTTTTTCATCAGTCTCACAAGGATTTCAGTAAAAATTATGAAGAGATACGGGGACAAGGGGTCACCTTGCCTTATACCACGAGTGGGTATAATGTTTCCATAAGCTTGGCCGTTGATCAGAACTTGATATGTGACAGAAGACACACACTTCATTATCAAGCTAATCCAAGAGAGATAAGTGCATGTTCAAGAAACCGCCATTCCACCCGATCAAAGGCCTTTGAAATGTCTGTTTTGACGGCAATGAATTCTTCAGAGCACTTGTTCTTGGATGAGAGGGCATGTAGCATTTCATGGACTATTAGGATGTTATCAAGAATAATTCTATTGTGCACAAACGCAGCTTGAGTTTCTGAGATCAGAGAAGGCAAGGTCCTCTTGAGCCTTTTAGCCATAACCTTTGCAATTATCTTGTATGCCACATTACTGAGGCTAATGGGGCGAAAATCTTGCATCAATTCTGCTCATGGCTTCTTCGGGATGAGACAGATGTTGGTTCTGTTAAGATCATGCTCCATCTTCCCAATCTTAAAGAAAGAATCAACCATCCTCCAGATGTCTTCTCCAATTATCTGCAAGAATTGTTGATAGAAATGGCCATTCATTCCATCTGGTCCTAGGCACTTATGCGGATTTATATCCTCCTCTCTCGAGACTGGAGACAGTAACATCTCATTCAGCGTATCTGAAATTCTTGGAAAAGACTCAAGCATGATCTCATTTTCATCCAAAGATATACCAATATCTACCGAGGAGTGCAACATCTCTAAATAATCTTCAGCTATTCTGCCTAAAACTTTATGAGCAAACCACTCCTTGCCTTGGTCATTCTTTAGCTTGCGGTCCTGTTATTTGTGTTTCTATTTTTTGTAACAGCATGGTAGAAGCAAATATTTCGGTCACCGTTCCTTAACCAGAGAATTCTGCTTTTCAACTTCCAGAAAGCTTTTCATTTATGTATTCTTGGTTCAGCTCTCTCTTTAATCTGCTTAACTCCTCTACATCAGGAGGCGTTTTTCTTGTGGACAAGTCAATCTGATAATGTAATTCTCTGATTCGAATAGCGGAATTTGGCTTGTTCTTCCTCTTCCATGTGGAGATGGATTTTCTACAATTGCAAATCAGCTTCATTACTCCAGAGTGTTGCTCTCTTCTAGATTCTCTCCAACTGACAGCAATTTCCTCTTTGAATCCTTCTTTGGAGAAGAGTTTGTGATCATACTTAAAGGATGGCCAGTTCCTTCTTTGTTCTTCAACCAGACAAAGGATAAGAAAACTGTGGTGGAGCTAACTTTATGCTAACTTTATGAAAATATTCGCCGAAGCAGAGCCGAACATCTCATTCCACTCCTGGTTTGCTACAGTTCTGTCGAATCTACACTTCACCAGGTCATTGTTTCTTTAACCATAGCAAGAGTATTGGTCGTCAAAGTGTTGGATCTCCCACATGCCACAAGCCTTCAGCATTTGGATAAAATCACTACAGCCCTCAGCATTCCTTTGGGTACTACCTATCTTTTCATTAGGATCTACCAATTCATTGAAATCTCTAGACATTAACCACGCTCCTTTTCGTTGGATACCAATCCTCATCAATCTTTCCCCTGTTTGAAAACGCGGGCGCCCAACCGCTTAGGCGCCTGGTTAATCGCTAAACGGGCCTCCTCCATCGCGATTTTACCCTAATCGGGCCAATAAATCGGCAGCAATTAAATCGGCCCAATAACCCAATTAATCGGCCCAATAACCCAATTAATCGGCCCACTTACCGATTACTCGGCCCAATAAACTGATTAGTCAGCCAATTATTGAATTATTGGGCCCAATATTTATAAATTATAGAGATGTTTTTGGGGCTTATTAAGAAGCCCATATCCCTTATCCAGTGTAAACATGTAGGAAGGGTATATATATATATATATATATATAACAAGATTTCGCATCTTTTCCCCTCAATAGTTGATGTGGGACTTTGTTCAACAAGATTTATAATATAAAATAATTAAAATGCACTGGGGGTATCGAAGTCAATTAATCGGCCCAATAACCCAATTAATCGGTCCACTTACCGATTACTCGGCCCAATAAACTGATTAGTCGGCCAATTATTGAATTATTGGGCCCAATATTTATAAATTATGGAGATGTTTTTTGGGCTTATTAAGAAGCCCATATCCCTTATCCAATGTAAACATGTAGGAATGGTATATATATAGAACAAGATTTCGCCTCTTTTCCCCTCAATAGTCGATGTGGGACTTTGTTCAACAAGATTTATAATATAAAATAATTAAAATGCACTGGGGGTATCGAAGTCGTGTTGTTTGGCAGCAAAGCAAGGGTCCAAACCACTAGGAGACACCAACTTCTTTGTTCTAATACACTTTTGTTAATATGTATTCACATATAAATGTAATAAAAGAACAAAAAAAGTAATCTCCGATTAATTCCTGCTTAATCCCCGATTTTTCGTCAACTCGTTCGGTCCGGGGTCTCCGCCCGACTAGCGCCTAGCGTATTTCCGAACATTGAATCTTTCCCAACAATACTTTTTAAGCTCTTAACGTGATCTCCATTACACCTGTGAAGAAGAAATCCTTGTCTTCCCATCTGACGCGAGCATCAATGATTCTATTTTCTGATTGTAGGACTTTACTTCCACGGTGTCTGTCCACATCAAGGCTAGACCTCCACTTTTCACGGTTGGCTCCACTGTATGTAAATCATGATAACCCAAATGTCCAACCACATTCCCTAAATACTTTCTTCCATTTTTGGTCTCGCTGAGGAATATTATCTCAGGGAAATATTGACCACGTATTTCCCTTAGATGTCGAACTGTAGGAGTATTCCCCATCCTTTGACAGTTCCAACTCAATATTTTCATTGAGTTTTCGAAGGATGGTATTAATCATCAACCCTTCTTTCAAAGAAATTCCACTTTCACCAGCCTTTTGCAAAGCAGAGTGAGTTGGACCTGAGCTACCACAAGAGCAAAATGAGAGTATTCACTTCTAGAACCCACCAAGGTTCCTCATAGCCGCTGGAAAACACTTGGAGAACCAGAGGCTTCGACATTAGCAGTCTTTTTCATCTTCTTTTGGTTTCTTCCATCACTAGTAGATAATCTTCTTCTATCACCAGAGCTCAAATTTCTGTTCTTGTGAGGGTTGGCATCAGAAGACTCCTCGCCTAATCTAGCAAAAACTGATGGAGGTCTCGTCTCTTCCGTTCTTCGGATAATATCAGGCTAGGATATCTTCTTTACACTTTTATACGAGGATCCTTTCTTCTTGTCTCTTACATGTCACATCACTCCCCACATTATATGTCCATGGAGATGAAGATGAGCCCAATCTCTGGAAAACTGAAGGAGATACTTGTTTGAGTCGCTGGGAGATAGCAGCGGTTTTCTCCTCTTGGGAACCCTTTTTCAGCAGAGTTTGAGTTTTTGTGAGAGGAATGAAGCGAATCACCAACACTATTTGAACTTCCCCCTTCCACAATTTTGCAAGCTTGATCTGGTTACTTTTTCCACACATAGTTCATTGCTGAAATAATTCTTCACGCTTAACCTCTGGTAATATTCGCAAACTCCTTCCATGAACTTCTCTTATTTGTCTGAGCAGCTTGGCCCTGAGAGATAGCGGTCCCAGCTTTCCTTTGATGTGAGACAATCAACTTCTCTTCCATCATAACACCCTTCCCTTTACTTTTGTCGGTATTATGATCTTTTAGGGACCTTGATCTTCTTGAACCTTCTTCTAAAGCTATGGCTCTATTCTTTTCCTAAATATCAAAAGGACACTTTTTGAGATTATGGGTCAACCTTTTGCAATTGAAGCAGAATTTCAAAAGCTTTACATATTCCAACTCAGTGGAGATAGTCTCTCCAGATTTAATTTCTCAAAACTACAACGGTTCATCAGCTTTAATCCACGCGTGGGCACACACATATGCCACAGAATCCGAGTTTTTAGCATACAGCTCCACTGTGTCCACTCTTCCAAGAGGTGATATTAGACCTTCAATGGTTTTTTTTAGAAGATGGATCAAGATTCCTCTGATTCTTATCCAAAAGAGAATAAGGTAGAGGAAATTTCGGCCCAGATTTGGAGACCATTGATCTAAGGAGATTATCCAGCCATTAACAAACCACAGTCCTTTCTCCAAAACAAAGTTGAGATCTCTTTCACATTGAAAGATGAACTGCGCCATGTCAGATCCAACACCCCTTCCTTTAACTTTATCCTCCAACCCCCAGATTGAGGGTAAAGCCTTCACTAAGCCTCCTACTTTATGAGCTATTGGATTGAGACATCTAGCAATAACACTAAGAGAGTTTTCTTCGATTATATCTTCATTCGCCAGATCTGGGATGTCTACCGGATCTCCTTCTTCTAAGAGATTTCACTCTCTCAACTCTTCCATAAGCGATAGTTCCTTCTTCCTTGGTCGAAACATTTTGGGTCTTTAGAGTCACAGTAGAAGCCTAACTGCGGCTATGGACAAGCCTTACAGAGAGACCACACATGTCTAATGACATCTACTGAGAGATAGTGAGAAGCATATCTGGAGGGGAGAAATCTTCTTTTTTCAGATCCAGTATCACATATGCTTGTATTGATCAGAAGAGAACAGAACACAGATCTACTTTGAATGAATCTAGGGTTGAGATCTAGAATCGAGAGTCGCGTCGAATCGGAGAGAAAACCCTAGTCGCCGTCATTGTGCGAATCGCTTGGAAGAGTAGTAATTAGGTGTGCCAGTAATAGGCTAGATTTTAAACCTGATGATGATGCAATTTTGAAACTTGCGCCTTTTTAAATACTCATATCATCTTAAATACTCATATCATCAAAGGTATCTCTCTCAAACTCACTTGCTTTTCTCTCTATTTTTTTATCATTTTCTGAACCATTCTGCCAACGTATTGTCCATGATTTTCTGATGTAATCAAGTTCTTCATTTGTTCTTCACCAGAAAATGTCACTGATCCGAAAATATTCAACCTAAGGCAAATAAATTGTTCTTGGACCGAACTCGGCATCAGATGAATCTGGATATTCAAGTCATGTCGTTTTTTTGATCAGAAGGCATTACATTGCACTCACAACTACTCTTGACTCGGCTTAGCTTCAGTTAGATCAATTTTGTGAAGACACGATCAAGATCATCAAGATTTTTAGGGTCATGAATACATTGACTCCCCAGATGTTTTCGTTAACAATGAAATCGACGAAAAATAGTTGTTGATCATGAAACCACCAATAAGTGGGGTTAATATATTGACTCCCTAGATGTTTTCGCATAATCATCTTTGCATCCTCTTTATCCTTTGTAAGTGCATCACCATCATTTTTGTGATTGAGTATGGTATAAGGTGCTTGATTTGAAATATTCTTGCAGTTTATTTTAAAATGACATGCATATTAGATCCAGCATTACAAAATCTCATTAAACTCCAAAAGAGCAAGAAATAGTGAATCTACTCATATTCTTAGTTTGTTAGTTATTAGTTGGCACAGCCTGTTTTGGTAAAAAATATACTAGTATGTTTTAGTGAAAGTATCCCCTACTAAAGAGTACACATCAAGAATGGATGTGTTGTCCTTTTAGACTTCTTGTTTGGCTTTAAAAAGATTTGTACCAACATGTCCCAAGATAGAGATTTTCTTGGTGAATATTTCTAAGGTCATGATTAATGCAGGTTTATTAAGCTGAGTTTTTTAAGAAAAATTAAGAAGTTGTTTCTTAGTTTTCTTAAAAAGGTTAAAAAACTGTTTTTTAGTTTTTAAAAAAAAAATAAAAAAAAATTGTTTTTAAAACTCTTAAATATGAAATAATTTCTTAAATTTTCTTAAGAAAACTAAAAACAGTTTCTTAGCTTTTCCTAAAAATCCTTGCTTAAGAAACTTGCACTAATCATGCCCTAACGTATATCATGGTCAATATTTCTGACGTATATTACACTTGAACAGATCATATATTTATAACCATCCTCCATTCATTTTTTTGTATTAAAGTTATGGTGTATGATCAAAGAACCAAATCCTTTTTTAATTTATAGAAGACCCTTGATTTTTATTTACATTTTTATCTGAACGAAGACTCTTGGATACAGCTAGAAAACAGCTTTGTGATTTTAAATATTACAATTGGTTTATTTATAAGTTTATATTCATCACATACAGTATTTTAATTTATAAATTCCCTTCTTTTTTAAAATTCCGAACTACATGCTAATCACTAAACCGTATATGATTAGGATCTTAGATTGGAAGTTGTTAAAAAGAATAGGCAGACGTTATCCATTAATCTAATATTTAAGGGATAATTACTCTGATAAATATGTCTCCCTAATTTAATTCGTGAAAGCCGGAATTAAAAGTCAACTATAAACACATCTTCCTGTTTTAATAGAAACACAAGAGACGGCCTTTCTACTCCGTATTCCTCGCTCTCAACTCTGTCAACATGTCAGGAGCTCTAACTTGCTCTGCTGCCGACCTCTCCAGCCTGCTTGGTCCCAACGCCACTGCAGCGGCAGAATACATCTGCGGGCAGTTAGGCACGGTTAACAACAGATTCAGTGATGCAGCCTTTGCCATTGACAACACCTACCTTCTCTTCTCTGCTTACCTCGTCTTCTCCATGCAGCTCGGCTTCGCGATGCTCTGTGCTGGCTCCGTTAGAGCCAAGAATACGATGAACATCATGCTCACCAATGTACTTGACGCTGCAGCGGGAGGACTCTTTTACTATCTTTTCGGTTACGCCTTTGCCTTTGGCGGATCCTCTGAAGGATTCATCGGAAGACACAATTTTGCTCTTAAAGACTTCCCAACTCTCACCTCCGATTACTCTTTCTTCCTTTACCAATGGGCATTCGCAATAGCAGCAGCTGGAATCACCAGTGGTTCCATCGCGGAGAGGACTCAGTTTGTGGCTTACTTGATATACTCTTCTTTTTTAACAGGATTTGTTTATCCAGTCGTCTCTCATTGGTTCTGGTCACCAGACGGATGGGCCAGTCCCTTCCGATCACCAGAAGACCGTTTGTTTAGCACTGGAGCCATAGATTTTGCTGGCTCAGGTGTTGTTCATATGGTAGGTGGTATAGCAGGATTAATGGGTGCTCTTATCGAAGGTCCTAGACGTGGCCGGTTCGAGAAAAGTGGTCGGGCTATTGCTCTACGTGGACACTCTGCTTCGCTTGTTGTCTTAGGGACATTCCTCCTTTGGTTCGGTTGGTATGGTTTCAACCCTGGTTCCTTTGCTAAGATCCTCGTTCCTTATGAGTCTGGTTCGAGCTACGGCCAATGGAGCGGAGTAGGCAGGACAGCTGTTACAACCACGCTTGCTGGATCCACCGCGGCTCTAACAACACTCTTCGGAAAACGCTTCCTCTCTGGCCATTGGAACGTAACAGATGTCTGCAACGGGCTGCTTGGTGGGTTCGCGGCCATAACCGGGGGTTGCTCTGTGGTAGAGCCGTGGGCTGCTATCGTATGTGGTTTCGTGGCCGCCCTCGTCCTCACCGGATGCAACAAGCTCGCAGAGATGGTACAATACGATGATCCCCTCGAAGCAGCACAACTACACGGAGGATGCGGCGCATGGGGGCTTATATTCGTGGGACTTTTTGCAAAGGAGAAGTATCTTAACGAGGTTTATGGTGCGACACCTGGAAGGCCATACGGACTGTTAATGGGCGGAGGAGGGAAGCTGTTGGGAGCACAATTTGTTCAAATACTTGTGGTTGCAGGATGGGTTAGTGCTACTATGGGAACACTCTTCTTCATCCTCAAAAAGCTCGATCTGCTTAGGATCTCGGAGAAGGATGAGATGGCCGGTATGGATATGACACGTCACGGTGGTTTTGCCTATATGTACTATGATAATGAAGACGAGTCTCACAGGGCCACTCAGCTCCAAAGTGTGGACCCTTGATCTCATTTCCCTCGCTCGGCTTCTCCTCGTGTTTAATTTTCAAGCTTTTTGTAATTTACAGCTTTTAAGTATTTATTGGGATTGTATGGTTTCAAAATACAAACTTTGTATGGATACTGTTATGCGTGTTTCATGTTAATTTAACTCTTTTTATGATTTCTATAATGAAATCTATCCATTTTTTCTAAGATAATAAAGATACCAACTTTAATCTATGTTTAGGTCAGTTTGTTATCAGATTAGTTCATCAGTTGATTTCTTCTTCCCTTATTTCTTTGTATATAATAAATGTTCTTTGATGGAGAAAATTATAAATTCTCTCTACTGTAACTTTTTTTCTAGTGTGTTGATTTGGTATTATTGTTGTTACCAACATAAAAAATCTAGCATACAAACAACAATTATCACACATATATATATATATATATATATATATATATATATATATATATATATATATATATATATATGTTATTATATCCTTATGATAACATATTTTTATAGCCATAAGAACAATGAATCACATAAACTCTTATTTCTGGAGTTATACGAAGAATGACCGATATACGGTTAAATCAGGTTATTGGGTAGCTCAGAATCTTTTGAGGGAAGATGTGAAGAGTGGAAATCTAGAGCCTAGTATTACTGCATTTCAGGCCTTTGCCTCGAAAGTCAATGCACCCCCAAAGATGCATCATCTTATATGGCAGCTGTTAACAGGACATGTGGCAGTCACAAAGAATCTAAACTATAGAAACTTGAGATGTGATAATTACTGTCTGAGATGTGGGGAGCCGGAGGAATCAGTTACACATGCTATATTTGAGTGCCCTCCTGCACTACAAGTATGGGCTCTATCTTCGACGCCGTCTGGGCAAAACATATTTCCCATGTCGAGTATATTTGCTAATATGGTTTACCTTTTCTGGAGAAAGAACGAGCTAGCTGGACATGATTCAAGTAGAGATTCCTTTCCATGGATAATCTGGTATATCTGGAAGGCTCGGAATGATAAATTATTCAGGAGAATTGACAGAGATCCGATGGAGATAGTTCGATATGCAGAAAGTGAATGTTTCGCGTGGTTTAATGCCAACGAGGGGATCAATCAAAATCCACAACTGAATAAGGGCGAGACAGTTCATACCTTATGTCTTGACAATTTTTGCATGGTGGATGGTTCCTGGACTGCCACAGATCAGTACAGCGGATGCGGTTGGGTGTGGAAGATATACAATGGGATAACTGAACTTATGGGGATGCGGAATTTAGGAAAGAGAGAGACGGCCCTCCATTCGGAGTTGGAGGCTCTGAGATGAGCAATGGAATATATGCTTCAACATTCGTCCTGTCAGCGTTTTGGCACTGATTGTAAAGACATCATCGCAATGGTAGCAGAACCGCAAAAATGGCTAAGCTTTGCAACAGAACTGGAGGCGATACAGACACTGTTAATTTGTTTCCCAAGATTTGAGATATGCCATATTCCGAGGAAGCACAATGGAACAGCGGATGCATTAGCTAGGAATGCTCGTTCTTTTCACAGAATTATTCGTTTTGTTGGTTGTTCTATTCCGGTTTGGCTCCCCAGACCACCTCAAGCTTGAGTAATAGAATGATCGTTTGATGAAAAAAAAAACATATTTTTATTTTGGTTCACCGCAACTTTGTTATTTTGGTTGTTCTATTTTGGTTGTTTTATTTTGGTTTGGTTATCCAGGCCACCTCAAGTTTGAGTAATGGAATAACCTTTCGCTGTAAAAAAAAGACATTTTCATTATGTTATAATGATCACACACTTTCTATTGTATCTTAATGATAACACCTTCTCATTTGTGTCATTTCACTTAATGGACACAAACTTACATTATATGTGATCAACATATACATATACACGTGGTTATAAAAGATTATATTGTCAATACGCTCAATTTCTAATGACTTTAAACAAAACTGACTTGTCACAATGTCGCCTTTTATATTATTATTCTTAATTTTAATGTGAACTTGAACTTTATAATTAAACCATACTACATAGGTCATATAAGATAAATATTCTTCTATTCTATCATTTGACATTTGTGTCAACTTAATGGTTTAATATATACAATACGCACTTTTATATCAACTTCACTTGATCTTTACTAAAATTAGAAATGATCGAATCATGGCAGTTGTATGTCATTTAACCGGCATAGCCTCTTTTAGGAATCACAAAGCAAATCTAATTTTATATTATCCTTACATGAGAAAAAACATTTATTTTCAAACCAACTATATGATATCTTTGAACCATAAATGTGTACACATAATTTAATAAATCAGAAACTTAACTTTAATTGAACACCTAGACATCAAATACTTAATGAGAAATACAATACGCACTTTTATATCAAGTTCACTTGATCTTTACTAAAATTAGAAATGATCGAATCATGGCAGTTGTATGTCATTTAACCGGCATAGCCTCTTTTAGGAATCACAAAGCAAATCTAATTTTATATTATCCTTACATGAGAAAAAACATTTATTTTCAAACCAACTATATGATATCTTTGAACCATAAATGTGTACACATAATTTAACAAATCAGAAACTTAATTTTAATTGAACACCTAGACATCAAATACTTAATGAGCATTCCACAACTATATAGACATCAAATACTTAATGAGCATTCCACAACTATAATAGATAAGCTTTATCTGTAATATCAATATGTTTAAATGGTCATTGAACGCCTTGGGTGGTAAAGCTTTAGTTTACGGATCCGCTATCATCATATCCTTTCTTATGTGCTCAAATGACATTCTATGTCTATGAACTTTTTCTTTAACAGACAAGTACTCTTACTTAATTTGCTTAGCATCCTTCCAATATTTGTCATCCTTTCAAAAGAAGACAACTACGAAATTATTTCCATAAACTCTCAGCGACTTGGCTTTAATATTGATAATTCAAAGCCTTGAGATAAATTTTCACAGCCACAATTCATAAACCGTGGCCTCAAATCAAGCCAAAATTCAGCCGTAATAGTGTATGTAGCAATGACATACTGCTTTCCACTTTTCATTATATTGTTCACTCAGTTAATATGAACAATAGCCAAATCTTGATTTTAACCATCAATGGATCATGCTTAGTCATAATCTCAATATTCAATGACCTCTAACTGATTGGATCTTCTATACGTAAGCATGTTCTCTTTGGTGCTTTGCAAATAATAGAAAACCTTCTTTGCAGCTTTCCAGTGTTTCATTCCATGGTTACTTTAATGTCGACCCTACATCAAACTAATATCATGCCGAATAAATGACTGAACATAGTTCAAACTCCCAACCACCAATGCATAAGGAATTCTTTCTATTTCTCCACGCTCCAGTTCACTCTTGTGACATTACAATTTACTCGAATTATTCCCATCTTAATTGGAGTTATCCTTATGGAGCATTTTCTATTTATATATCTCTAAGATCTTATTGGTGTAATATTTTTGAGACAAATTTAACAGTCATTGTGATATATCTCAAAAGATTTCTATTTCAATCATATAAGATATCTCAGCCATATCTTTCATTTTAAAGTTCTTAGAGAGATACTTCTTTTCATCATGTAATATGGATATGTTATTTGCAACAAGAAGAATTACATCAACATATAAGATTAACATCACAAATCTGCTCCCACTAACTTTGATGTAGATACATCAATCAATGATCATTTCGACAAAACCATATGACTTGATGGTATCATTAAAATTCAAAATACAATTGTCTAGAAGCTTGTTTTAGTCCATATATTGAATTTCTCAACTTAAACCCCATATCTTTTTCATGCGGCCATTAAACTTTCATGTTGGTCCAAATATACTTTCTCCTCAAGCTGTCTATTCAGAAAGGTGGTTTTCACATCCATATGGTGAAATTCAAGATCATAAGAGCCACCAGAGCCAAAACAATCCTAAGAGAATCATTCTTTAAACAAGAGAGAATGTCTCTTTCAATGTAACCTTTCAAGTCGCATTTAGTCTTATAAATTAATTAACAACCCAACGGTTTTGAAACCATTGGGCAACTGTACTAAGTCTCAAACATGATTATCACTTATAGGCTTTATTTTTAATTTGAAGCATCAAATCACTTTCCAGAATTGTTACTTTCTATGGCTCTTTGGAATGAGACGGATCTTCATTCGTGCTTAAGTCACATTCACTTTCAATATCAACCACATAGTCATTTTATATAGCAAATATTATTTCCCTTACATATCGCTTTAAAGTTACTTGTGATTCACTATTCTCTACTTGACTTGCGAAAGGTTCATCGACTATATATTTTAGCAAGTGGAATTGGTGCATCATTGATATACCTTGTTATTTACTAGTTTAAGACTATCATTTGGACCCTATTTGGAGTCTGCTATGTATGTCTAGACTATGTTTTAGAGTCTTTTTAGGTCAATGTACGTTTTGGAACATTATGGAGATAATGGATCTTTATAGAGCATTTAGAGAACATATCCAGTAGTTGTACAGTCAGAGTCGAAGTCAAGCCTAACCATCGATCAACGGTGCATGCTTGTTGTCGATCGACGGTCTACTCTCAGAGCAATTGACCGACTTCAAGCCCAAGTCAAGATAATTTAAAAGATTGCCCCTCAATGAGTTTTAACCTAGTTTATAAGGTCATTCCACTGTTTAGGCGAAAGACACTACACAAGACATAGATTTAATAGCATAATATTATTTAGAGGTTTTAGTAGTTTTGGGGAAAAGATCTGAACTCCTTCAGAGATTTATATTGGAACCCTATTATTTATTCTATGCATTCTATTATTCAGCTTATCATGCTTTCTATGATTATGTCTGAGTAATTCTCTCGTTAGATTTATGGTTTATTATGATATTGATGAATTAGCCAAAAAATAGGATTGCTAGGATGAAGAGATATCCATTCTTAGAATTGTGTTTAATGCTTGTGTTCTAGAGTAGCTAACTAGAACCCTGAACCTAGGACATAGACAACTACGAGAGTAGGTTCTTTTCATGAATTGATTCCATTGAGTTAGGTTGTTAGATACATGTGAGAGCTGGTTTAATTAACCTAGCAGACGCACTTCCTGTTGGATAACCATCGATCGACACTAGGCATTCGCCATCGATCGATGGTTGAATCCTCTGTTCGCATACGAGAGTTGGAACGAGAGGGGGTCGGATTGTGATTAAAGTCCTTGCATATTTCATAATTTCTTGCATCTTATTCATTATAATTCACTTGCCTGAAACCCTAGATCTATATTTTCTTTATTTGAATCAGTTAACTTATTTAGCAAATTTTCTTTTTGGAATATACCCTGATTACAAACCTCTTATTTATAGTTTGCCTAGCTTAACCTTTAGAACTCAGAAATCTATTGTGTGCCCTCTCTCTCGGTAGATTTGAACCCTAAGTACTAGAAGTTAACCTCTCTTGGCAAGAATAGTTTATAGGGTTAATTTGATAGATTGTCTGCTTAATTATAAACCTTAACCCACACGCTGTCAATCATCATATTTCTCTATTGTGTCACTGAATCTGATGTAAAAATAGAATAACTACTTCAATTGCAACTTCGGGTAAGAAACTTCAACTCATTCATTAATGTGCATCCTTCACAGTTTACCACTCCCATTAGTTTCACCATTCTCAATGAACTTAACATTATCCGATTCAACTATTATCGTACTATGGTTAGAACAAAAAAATTCTACCCCTTCGCTTTTAAGGATATCCAATAAAAGTCCATTGATAGTCATATAGTCAAGTTTCTTTTTCATGTACATTATATAGCCTTACTTTTTCTAGAAAATCACATACACGTAATTATCTTAAAATAGGTTTTCTTCATGTCCACAATTCAAAGGAAGTCTTAGGAATTACCTTAATAAAAACCCAATTTAGCACATATGTTACAGTTCTCAATGCATATACCCACAACAAAAATAGTAAATAGCCATTACTAATATGCTCCATGGTTCTAAAATACGGGTAGTCGGTCGTATAAACACCATTTATTCTCTGAACGAAGACTTGTCATACCAAATTTAACGTGACAGTCATATTATACGTTGACATAAACTCACCAATGAGTTTCGTCCACATGTTATATTATTCAGCATCTTCGTGTGTAGTTTCCGTTTTGATTAGTACACGTGATGGATTGATAGTACATACATTTATGTTTATAATTATATAATATTCTCCATTTTCTTTTTTCTTTTCAAATAAGTATAAAAAATCAATAACTTATAATAATTTCATAGTTTTTGGTAATGATGAAATCATAAAATTATACTAATTAATAATATGAATTTTATGTATTTAACTAATATAAATGTATATTTGAAGATAATTATATATATATATATATTATGTTTTCAATATATATATCAAAAAATATTCTTCGTATATGCCTCGCGTAAGCATCCCTATATAAGGCTAAACGCTATACGGTGAGTAGCCTCCCGGCTATCATATAGCGTATTTTAGAACATTGTATTATGGTCCCAACCATCTTTAATAAAGTACGGTTCTGACTCTCAGGTACACTATTCTGAGGAGTACCATGCATAGTATATTTGGCGAACTATTTCCCCACGAGAACTATCGTATATCATCAGATCTCCACCAAACTATGATCTAGTGTCAGATCTCCATGATTTGAAAGTTATAAACTTATTTCTCCACGAATTAACAATTTCGAATGTATTTCTCCCTGAACCGATTCTTCGAAACTTAATTACCCATAAACCATGGTTTTAGTTGGTTTATTATTAACCAAATAGTTTAAATCGGCTAAACCAAGCCAAAATTCATTTTAAATTTTTTTATTAAATAATATTATTTCTCTTCTAGTTGAAATTTCAAAGCATAGATATTCTGAATTTCAAGGAAGTTTTAGGTTTATATTTTTGTGTTTTATGAAATTTAAAAGAAAAAAATATATATCAATATTTCATTTTTATTAAGTTTAATAAATCACAATAAGAAATAAGCTTGTTAAATTTGTATTTTCTTAAATGTAAAAAAATCAAATTTTGATAAAAATATATGTCAAAAATCTATTTTGTTGAATTTCGACAAGAATCATTTTTTTATCAATAAACATTCATAGTTTAATAACTTTTTTTGTTATTGATAAAAAATGATTTACGTCAAAATTCAACAAAACATAGATTTTAAATTTTTTAAAGCGCAAAAAAAAAAAAATTATGAAAGCTTTTTGAAGTTCAAAAATATATGTATTTTGAAATTTCAAACAAGTAGAGAAACAATATTCTTTAATAAAATTGTTTAACATGAATTTTGATTTGGTTTAAACTATTTGGTTAATAATAAACCAATTAAAACTATGGTTTTGGGTAATAAGTTTCGAAGTATTGGTTCGGAGAGAAATACATTCGAAATTGTTAATTTGTGGAGAAATAAGCTTATAACTTTCAAATCATGGAGATCTGACCTAGACCATAGTTTGGTGGGGATATGATGCTATATGATAGTTCTTGTGAGTAAATAGCTCGTCAACCCTTTTAAAAATGGACCACTTTCCTTTAGTTTCTGTAGAATTCATCACCTATATAAAATCTCACTACTTTAACCTTCTTATATAACTGCGTTTTTACCTAATCAGTGAATACCTTTAAGAATCCACATGTTTAATCTTTCCATTTAGTAGATAGATATATCCATATAGCAAATTTTCATCAATAAAAGTAATGAAATTCTTTTCACCATTCCATGTAGAAGCATAGATAATGCCACATATATCAATGTGTATTAACTTAAAAAGTTGAATGCTTCTTGTGGCTGATTTCTTTATAATATGGTTAGCCTATTTTCCTTTAATGTAGTATATGCATACATCTAGGTCACTAATTTCCAACTGAAGAGGAATTTCATTCTTTATCAACCTCGTAATTCTTTCTTTAGAAAATGACGTAATCTTTTATGCCACAAAAAGCAAGACTTTCACTAGAGGCGATACACTTAATGAATCTACATTCAGTCACCACGTGTTACTAGACAGCTCGACAAGATTCCAGTCATAGTGAACAAAACTTTATGTTTACTTTCGTTGTCAAACAGCACCTTTATTTTAGGAAAATCCCTTCTGAGCTATCTCATTTATTGCAAAAGAAACACTTTCTTTGCTTTCAAATTTGACTTCCGAGCCCTTTCATGAAAAGCTTGTCATTCCTTTTGTCCTTCTACTATGAGATTATTTTGATTAATACTGCATCTCTAAGACTACAAGCTAACAACTTGTCATACATCTTCCTTAATCTCATCATCCTCTAAATCAAGATATCCTTTAATTCTCAATCGTTCCACTATCTCTACTGGTTTTTAAATTCACACTGAAATTGACTCAAGAGAATAGAGTTCATTAAGATGAATTGGACTGTAAAATTCTCATGCACCTCCATTCCCTAAGGTCTTACTTTGCAGCCATATTAGACATGTGTGTCACTTGATCATGGATTGGCTGAGACTAATCAAACGATTGCATAGTTATCTCATTTATGAAACTTCCTAGAGTTGATTTACAACCAAAATCTGACTATGAATACTCTAATAAATGTATTCTATGAATTCCCTCCCTTTTGTTGTCTTAGGCATCAATGACTTAACACTTTCTGTCATTGTAAACCTCATAAAGTTCATCTTAGCCTATTAGTTCTATCTTCTTCACTCAACGACACAAAGATGTTAGACTAACCCTAATAAAATCCCAAATCGATTTGGGTTTTTTTAAAAAAATCCGGGTGGGTTCTCTTAATGTTGGATCGGGTTTTTCTTTTCTAATGGACAATCACTATTACATAATGAAGTTAATTTCCCTTTAGTCTCGATTTCGAAATTAAATTAGAGAGGGGAGAATAAAACTTTTAGGGGGAGATCTAAAGAGAAATCATAAGTTTGGGTGAGATTTGTCATGAGCTTGGTAGTTGAGGGAGAATAAATAGGGTGATTATATTTACAAGGGGTTTTAGGCAGCCAACCCTTAAAAAATAATATTCTTATCTTTCAAGGTTAGACAACTGACAAAAATTTACATGCATATATAGTTTCTGATATTTGAAAAATCTATTTCCGATGATTACATAGTTTGCATGTCTACCATTCTCATACACTGTCATATTAAACTGCTTTTGTAACTTTTCTTTTTGAATTGAATGTTAAATTAAATTAAAAAAATCATTTTTACATCAAGTGTTTCTTTTTCTTATCTGTGCAAGATTTGATTATACTACTCAATTTCCTTTTTTACAAACTCTATCTGTGGCAAACCAATATGCCATTCCTCCTTCTAGTTCTCCTCTTTCATTTCTTTGGATCATTGTAACTTGATTCTCATATTCTTGTCAAAGATCTTGATCAAACATGCTGCTGGTGAAGGGCATTCACCATGTCTTCTCTGATTTCTCTCTCGCTAAATGCTATGGAAAGTTGATGGAACAAGTATCTACTGACAAAAAGCTGTAATCTACCTTGTGTAGAGTCTGATAAATAGCCTTATCAGACTGTTCCAGTCTGTTGTGTACTTGTTTCCCAATACACTCTTCATCAATCTATCCCAATTGTTTTGAGTATGAACACTGCATCAAAAACAAATGACTTCTTGTCTCCATCGGGTGTTTGCAAAACACACATGAAAGCATCAAATTATTTTCACTTACTACATTTCCACATGTCTCACTTGACGAGAAAGTTTTTGAATTTGTTTTGCCCATTCTTCCACATTGATATATCCCTCTCCCTCCACCATTTTAGCTTTGTACCTTTCTATCTCCTCCTCTATTCTTTTTAAAAATCGTAACTCGATGGTGCCGTCCTTTTGTGATTTTTGCTGTCAAAAACTACATCGTCAGCTGGTATTCCATTTCAATGTAGCCTCTTACTTGTATTAGATTCACTAGAAAAACCATTGAAGTCCATGATTCATGGCAGAAAGACGTCTTCTTTCCATCTTTAACTTCCACTTTGTACAACTCTTTGCTACTTCCCGATATTTAAGAACTTTTCTCCACATCCATGAACCAGACTGTGTAGTCTCTTTGATTGTCCATATTGATCCTTTCCGTATTAAGTAAGCTCTTACCCAATCAACCCATAAATAATAAGATGATAATAACCTCCATAGTAGCTTTCAAACATCACACTAGAATTTATTTCTTTCAATGGTCGCAGTCCCAGACCAACTTCTTGCTTTGTTTTACAAATTTCTTTCCAAGCTATCTTAGCTTTCTTTCCATTAGATCTGGTCCTGAAAAGATAAATGCTGAACATAATCTTTCTATCTCTTTTGTACAAGAAATCGGTAGACGAAATGCAGCCATCCAGAAGTTAGTTAAGCTTGTAGTTACTGACTTGATCAACTGTAATCTTCCAGCATACAACAGAAATCTACCAGTCCATGAGCTTATTTTCTTTCTAATCTTCTCTATCATGGAGATAATCAGTGACAGTCATACACTTTGTTAACAAAAGTAAACCCAAATAACGTACCGGAAGCTTCCTGCTGCAAAAGGGAATGATTCAAAATGTCTTCTTGGTCTGATTAGAAATACCAGCCATGAATAATGTCGACTTCTCCAAGCTGATTTTCAGACCTGTCATTTTATCAAAAGCTTCAAAGACACGCAAAATTCCCTCCACTGATCTTTTATTTCCTTCTGCAAAGACCATCAAGTCGTCAGCAAAACATAAGTGTAAGATCTATGTTCCTACAACGAGGATGGTAACCTATGTTACCCTCAGCGTTGCTCATCTATCATTTTGATAGAACATTCATTAGATGACAAAAAAAATATGGCACAGTGAGCACCCGCCTCAATCCTCTTTACTATACCCTGCCAACTCTCCCATTCATTTGCACTGAAAAGGAAGCCGTTGTGATGCATAGAGAGATCCAATGCACAAATTTCACCGGAACCCAGAGCCTTCAAAGTATTGATGAGAAAAATCCATTGCACTGATCAAAAGCTTATAGATACATCAATCTCATGACACATCTTTGGATACTGAACCTTTATGATAATCCTTCACCAACTCTGTTGCTAATAAGACATTTTCCATCAAAAGCCTCTCTTCATATATGCTGACCTGATTAAGAGGTAATGATTTTTGGCAATACCCTCTTTAGTCTATTAGCAATGAGATTTGAAATTACCTGTATAAGACATTACAGCAGGATATGAGCCTGTAAGTCTTTCATCTCCAAGCTTCTTCTTTTTTGGTATAAGGCTAGTATGGTTGAGTTCAGACCTTTTGGGGAGAAATCCTTTTATGAAAAAAGATTGCACAGCTACTGTTATGTTCATATCCTATTACTGCCCAAGTCTCCTTAAAAACTTCGGATGTGTATCCATCTGGCCCTGGTGATTTATCCCGCGGCATTTTGAATAGAACATTCTTAATCTCTTCTTTCGTGACTTCCTTCTCTAACATTGTGCAATCATCATTACTACATGAAATCCCAAAGATCTTTTAGCCTATCAACTGTATCACCTTCAAACTCCAAAGGCTGAGTAGACATAAACTCTGAATAGAATCTTTCTGCTTCTTCTTTAATTTCTTCATTGTCTTTACTATGTCTCCATTTTCACATCGAATTTCACGTATTGCATTTTTTACTTCCCTATCCTTGCTGCATTGTGGAAATATTATTATTCCATCCCCCACATCCAGCCAGTGAACCTTTGATCTTTGCTTTAAAAATTCTTCTTCAACTCTGCTAATCTCTGCCATTTTGCATAAGCTTTGATTCTTTCTCTAATGGCTTCTACAGTCGGGTTATTCAAGTAGTGTTTTGCTTCTCACATAAACGCTTTGTAGGCTTCCCTTGTTCTCAAAAGAGGTAGATCTCACTAAATTCTGATTTAATAGAATGATCGAAGTGCTGCTTTAAGTTCTTTGAGATATTTTGTCAGACGAACATTGCTCTTGTCGAGTGAATTAACTTCTTCTGCTCCCTCCAGAACTCCTTTAATCATAGGCAAGAACTCCGGCATTTTGCTATAGAATTTGTGAATTTGAACGCCTTCTCTTCTTTCCTTTCCTCACCTTAATTGGATTCTATATCTCAAATGGTTCGAAACATCCTCCTGACTCAAAGACAAAGTAGGCTTGCGAGTTAAGTAGCCACTCCTTCATTAACAAGCACACAATCGATTTTTTACAAATCAAACCCTTCTTCTCTCTTATTGCACCAAGTAAAACTTGGCCCTTGATATCCATATCCGTAAGCCTACATAACTTGCAAACCTCTTGAAAGTTTCTCATACCCATCGGTACTCTTGGTGACATCTCAAACTCCGAATGTTCACTTCTCCCTCCAAACTTTCATTATAATCCCCATAAGTATCCTCTTCTTATTCTTGAGCATTGGCGCATCATGATGACTTCTTAGATCCTCCCATAAACTTTTCCTTTTCTTCTACACACATTAGAAGCATATATAAATGAGCAGAAAAACTCCTCTATCTTCCCTCTCAAGAGCACACAACATGTAATAATCTTATCGCTTTTGTAAATTGGAGTCATTCTTACTGAAGATCTCCATACCACCCACAATCTCCCAACTGATTAAACTCATAATTTGGACATAAATATCCCACGCATGAAAGACCTCTGAAAAAAATCTTCCCACCCTTTTCTCTTTGACCCTTGTTTCAATAAGACATCAAAAATTGCATAGACTGACTATTCACCAATTTCTGACTATATCTTTTTCCTGGTACGCTCTTTTCATATGTCCCAGGAGGGTTATTCTCCTTGGCAGTATTAAGGTTTCCAGAAGAAAAACCTGCTACCTTATGCAAGTCTTTGATTGTCTAGGTAGTGGTTTTCTTGCTGTCACTCCTCCAATATCTATCTCTTGCTTTTCTTTTTTTGCTTCCTCCATATTTTCAGTTATAACTTTCACATCTTTGTTTCTCCTACTTCCTCTATAATCAACCTCTTCCATATCCAACTCTCCTCTTTTTCATTCATTCCATCCTCCTCTATTCCCTCTCCGTTCTCTCCCATAATTCTCAGAGCCGCAAATCTTGATGGTGTAGTAATTTTCACCTGACCATCCTTTGATCCTTGGTAATCCTGGACTCTACTTGCTTTCTTTGTTGATAATAATTTTCCATTCCTCAATTTATTTGTCCCTCCTCCACTTCATTATCCGTCATCACTTCACTTTCCTTTATTTTTCTCATCTCTCTGCGTCTCCTTCCATCTCCGATGATTTCTCTCTCTTGTTTCAGAGTACATGACTTATCGTAATGGCCATTTTCTATAGTATTTTGCACTTTGGTGGGAGCCATGGATAGCTGAACTCCACAGTTATCTCCTCTCCTTGAATGGTAAATTCCTATCTTATTTGTAGTTCCTTAGATAGATCAGCATTCACAAGTACCTTGCTTCTTCAAATTTGGGCAAGCAAGTGTCTCTGGTGTAAGCGATCTGGAACCCATGCTGCACGTGTTACGAAACTTTAACCCTTGCCCAAGAGTACATGTTTCATCGCAACGCCCTATTAGATGAATCGCACAATGGAGTCAACTTGGCCTTTGTTTCATCTTCTTTAGGAGACCATTTTGAGACTACCATGGGCACTCCTGCAATTTTCCACACCCCTCTTCTTATTATCTTATTTCTCACCCTTTCATTTGTACCCCTTATTCTCATAGTCATAGCATCAACTTCAAACACATCAAGGCTTCTGTGATTTATCTCCAAATGCCCAGATCTTATTCACAATCATGTGTACCTTGCAATGTGTGGCTGCTATTTTGCAGAAACCTTGCTATCAAAAAACCCTCCCACAACAGATTAGGTTTCTCGATGATCTCAGATGGTACCTTTACCGATCTCTTCCCATCCTTGATCGCGATGTCGAACTCATACTTTTGAGAACCTGCTTCTTCTACGCCACCATAACCCAGGATTGCTTAACGCGTCAGATCCAGAGGTGGCGGAACCCCTTAGCCTCCTGTAGATCCATCCCAGCTGCTGCGGAGAAGCCAGCGGAGCATTAATTTGCCATGATCGCCTTCTGAATCGCCCAAATCGCCTCGTTTTCAACACGCGTGCATTTTTTATTCTTGGCTATTTTTCACAAGTTCTTTTTCTCTGTTTACTTTTACGTCATCAAGTTTATAGTACCCTATATAAATATAAGTTTGATTGATTTTAGATAGCATCGTGTTTCTGGAGTGCGATCAGGCGGCGCATCAAATCTTCACGATCCCTTGCCTTCAATGATTGTAAGACTTTTCTTAATAATGTTAAGTGCAAAGATGACACCACAATCAGAGTAATACATAAGATAAACTGAGAAACAAAATAGTATAAGCAAACATGTATTGCTTTATTAGAAATTGCCTTTAAACAATCTTACAAGACATTGTTGTATTCGACTTTACACGTCTATTGTTAACACCAAACACACGCTACTGAAGGATTCCTAATCTACTGAACCTGTCTCTCCCTTGCCTGATACGGCAGGCAACTGCTTCAGGACACCAAGAACACTTCCAAAAGCTTCTCTCTCTATGAAATCAAACCTTGGTGTCTCTTTCTCAATACAAACTACCCTATTGATATTTTAGTTATTCTCCACGTTCCCCAAAACGCTTGTTCAAAGAACCCATGAATATGAACATCTTCCATATCAATAAGTGCATTTTTTCTTGGAATTACACTTATTCATTTTTCGTAAGTAATAAACTTTCTCCCTAAGTTAATCATCTGCCTTTTCTCCAAGATACACGTTTGCTCTCCAAATCTACACGACTCCAGCTTAGCACCTTGCATCCACATGGTCTTCACCACTCACACATTGTCCGCGTCAGCGACTACGTCAACGACTACTTCAAGGCCAGAATACTAACATCTACAAGCTATTGCTTGCATCTTTAATCTTCCCCTTTTAGCTTTGTGTGCTGATCAAACACAACATTCTTCTGGTTCAACAACCACATTACTCACCTGGAAACTTCCACACTAAATGTGCTTTTCTCCCCCCACGAGTTGTTCACCACACCAAGCTTTCTCTCCCACGAGATATGCATTCTCTGGACCAGGACGTCACCATTCTCCCCCTGTTTGATTGTATATTAAGCTAAAAAACAAGATGCCTAGATGTCAAGACTTACAGACACCTGTTTGCTTCATACGTAATCATGATACAACTCCTTCTGCAGTGGAATAAATTACAAGTACTGCATTCATGCTCTGACGCACCGTCGAACTACCTCTCGACCAGCTTCTGTTGAGGACCTGGCTCACTTCATGTGTCGTCTTCTTGACCATGAGCCCTTCCTCAACCTACACTGAGTGCCACTCTGCACTCATTGCTATTTTTTGAGTGAGTTCACCATCACTCTCATGGTTGATCACCTCGCATCACTTCCTAACGCACTTTGATCTATTTCCCCTTTGTACCACAAACAACTTCTTGTTCTGACTCCAGGTTTGATTTCTTTTCTTCTGCAAGATCACTTCTTGACAGAGTCGCATCCTTCTTTTTGTGCCTTTTCCTTGATCCCATCAAGTAAGCCACGCTTGGCAATCAACACCTTTCTACCCTCTTGCGGTTCAATGAACGTCTTGTTCACCCTCTTAGCTATGTTTATACTCTTATCATGAGCAAAACAGTCCACCTTTCTTGTGTCCAACCTTCCCACATAACCAACAACACATCCGATGTTGCTTCTTGTTTTGCTTGACACAGTTGCTGATACACTGACCAGTCTCTTTCCTTGTACCAGATGCACAACCATGCTTCAGAACCTCCTGCCCGACCTTCATGTTGACCCATTGATGTTACTCCTTCGCTTGCTTACTCACAGCTACACGCTGTAGAACTTCCTGCCGCATGCCTTGTCATACGTCCTGACATCTTTCTAACGAACTTCTTTGGCTTCACTTTTTGATGTGCTCCCTCGTACGAAGTGTGACAGCCCCTTATGATGTTCTTTAGTACTCTCAGCACCTCGGTATCCCAGTCCATATTTCACCTTGTCTGGTGTCCCATTGAGAGTATCTTATCAAAGTTCGTGGATCCATTATTGAGCATCCTGATCTGCTTGCGATTCTCACCCAAATCACGTTCCATCTTCCTTGCTCTCTCTTGTTCACCAATAGCAACTTCTTTCAGCTTGCTAACATCTTGTTCAAGAGACTCATTATTCTCTTTCAAAGCTGTAAGTTCTTCAACCAGTTCTTCAATCAGCTCGCTTTTCTTCTGAGACACATCCTACTTACGATCATGCACCAGATCGTGCTGCAATCTCAAATTCTCATTCTTGAGATTCAACCACTTGTTAAGCAGAACGTGATACTCATCCGCGTCTGTACTAACATATGAATCAGAAGATTTACTAGATCCCTCCTTGTATGCACCAAAAGGAACAAGATTCTTCATCACATTTCCATCATCATCTGACTCTGAATCATTAACGATTGCAAGGATACACCTTTTCCCTGATTTGAGTTTGGACATTTCACGCCGTGTGTGTCCAACACCTCTACACTCAGAACACTTAAGTTCCTTTCGTTCTGCTACAGGGCAGTCACTCCTCATATGACCATAACCCTCACACTCAAAGCACTGAAGATCTTCTCTTCTTCTGCCATTGCCACGATCAGCTTCCTGGACCATAATGATTCCTCCCACTTGAGCGCTTCATCATTACCAAGATTTCTAGCCAACATACCCATAGTTTCTTCCATCTTCTTAAATCTATCACTTTCTTTGTTAGCTACAAGCTCTATACTCCTTGACCCACTACTTGATGTAGATACTGAACAATTGTCTGTCTCCATCTCTTTTGCCTTCAGCATACTCACAAGTTTGTCATCTTGAGCTCATTCGTGTTTGTAGTCATCTTCAATACAGCCTTTTGAGATGCAAACTTAGTTGTAAGACAACGTAGTAACTTCTTTACCAGCTTCTTCTCCTTGTACATCTTTCCAAGTACAGATGCGTCATGCGCCATAGAGCTGAGTTGACACTGAAGCTTGCCACCGAATCAATATTAAGACCACTTGAGATTCTCAAACTGCGATCCAAGATGGTCCAGACGTGTCCTCTTGAAACTCTCATCTCCTTCAAATGAATTCAAAAGGATCTCCCACGCTGAAGTTACTTCTCTGAATCAGTTGCAACTGCTCTTCTTCAAGAGCTGTAAAAATCGCTGAAAGAGCCTTTGCATTAAACTTTGATGCATTGCGCTCTGCCTCTGTCCAATCCTCTTTTGACTTGGGCTTCTTTACATCTTCTTTCACTATGGTAGGCTCATTCCAACAAATATCCACAGTTGTCTACGCATCCTCACTGATTCCATAAATCACTTGCTTCATGCGAGCCTTCCAATGACCATACTGGTCTTCGTTCACATTATTACCTTCTACATAACAATCGTGTGTATCTTCACCTTCAGGATCACACCAGTAACTTAGGTGACCCGCTCTGATGCCAATTGTTAGTGCAAAGATGACACCATAATAACAATAATACAGAAGGTAACTAGAGAGACAAAATAGTACAAGCAAACACCTATTGCTTTATTAGAAATCGCCTTGAAACAATCTTACAAAATTTTGTTTATTCAGCTTTACACGTCTAGTGTTAACACCCTAAACACACGCTACTAAAGGATTCTTAATTTACCCAACCTTGTCTCTCCTCACCTGATACGTCAGTAACTGCTTCAGGATGACCAAGAACACTTCCAAGAGCTTCTCTCTCTCTATGAAATCAGCCTCTATATCTTTGTCTTAATACAGACGACGCCATAGCTATTTATAGTTGTTCTCCACATTCCAAAATCCTTTGTCCAAGGAACCCATTGAATATTGAAAATTTCATATCAATAAGTGTAACTTTTCTTTTCTTGGAATTTCACTTATTCCTTTTCCTTAAGTCATAAAGTTGCTCCCCACGTTTATTTCTCTTGCCTTTTCTCCAAGATATACTCTTGCTCTTCAAGTCTACACCACTCCAGCTTAGCACCTTGCATCGACAATGGTCTTTCACCACTCAACACGTCGTCTGCGTTTGCGACTACGTCAACGACTACTCAAGGCCACACTATTGACATCTACAAGCTGCTGCTTGCATCTTCAAATAGATCCATCCCGGCACCTGATTTTCTCTTCACTCCTTTGAAGGATTCTTAAGTGGCAAGTTCTCTCGAGACAGAAATGAATTTTTATATTAAATGTATGAAACAAGACTGTAATACCCCCGACCCCTTGCCGTCCAACCAGGATTTCGACCGGGTTTTTATGACACTCATCTACTCATTTGACCCACCCAACATGTCCGTTACTGGTCCCCCGGACTCATCAGATGCATTAACCTTCGATCAAATACCAACCCAACCAAATCCATATACTTTTACTTACAGTCAGGCGCACAAATAAATAGAAAGGAGGACATGAGTAAATGGGTTACTTTAGTGAAGCGGTTCTAGAACGCAGCCTCTCTGCATGAAACTGAATACTACTTTATGCAAAATGATAACTCGCTAGCCACTACAAACCAATCAATCAAATGCAGCAAAGAAGATAACTAATGTGGGGTATTTTTTTACTTAACTTTAAAATTAACCCAATTCCACTTTACTCTCTCAAATAAGAGGTTCAATGTAGTACTTAGGGATCAAATCCACATAGAACTCTAGGATTGCACAGTAGACTTATTGTTTTCGAATTAAAGCTAGATGAATTATAACACTAAAACAATAAAAACGATTTCAAGATTGAATTTGGTTATGAGGATTAAATTAAGAGATTAGACTTAGGAGAAATTCTTAGGTAGATTTAGATAATGCAAATTAATAGATTGCGAGGGTTTATTAAGCATCGTTCTGGACTCAAACCTCAGGATTTAGGAGATCACTCTCACGCATCTCTACTGAGCGTCGATCAATGACAATAAGATGGCATCCATCAATGCTCATTCTAACAGTATGGTTTCGTGGTTTGTTGGTTCTCTCTAAATTTTTAATTCAACTATGGTTTGTTACTAGTATATAGATTCTTTAAGATAGATTCGCAGGTTAGAATTAGGCATCTCGCTTGCGCTATAGAACTTAATGTCTAAGATTAAGGTGATCAATTCAACTAAGCATAAGAGCAACTTAAACAAAGAACGCAGGCTGAAGGAGGACGCTTTTGGCCCTCTGTGATGACGAGGGACCTCAGATGATAGAGCTCGCCCAATTCGCGAGTGACAGACTTCTCTGATGATCTCCAGCGCCTTGCATTCCATCAAACTGAGCAGCACCTCACACGGAAACTCTCAGGGTATGGCGCAGAGAGGTGGCCTCAGACTCAGCTCACTCCGGTCGCAAGCTAGCATCAGCAGTCGGACGAGCCGGCACAGCCACCTACACCTCTCCCAGCCTTCCCACTCAACTTCCAGAGATCATACACGACATGGTGTTTTCCAAATGAGTCGTGTGGAATGGGAACGCACTTCTAGCGATATGGGAAGGGTAGAGACGATGTCACGGTGCAGTGCTATCAGCGTCCCAGGACGCGAGCCAGATTGCCACCGGAGCAGCACCACATCATCAGCAGCATGACTTGGATACGTCAGTCCCCTAATACTTCTTCGTCTCTCATTTCATTTTCTTTCAGACTTATGCTAATATTATTTTATTTCTTTTGTGGCATTTTGGCTTAAACTATTTATCTATTGATAGTTTGGATGTTTTTAACATGTGCTTAAGTGTCTAACAGAGCTAACCCAAAGAGAGATGATCACGAATGGAGAATAAGTCACACACAACGATTCAATTTTGCGAGCACTAGCATCGATCGACACCTCCTTGTTGCTGTAGATCGATGACGAATTTACAGAGAGTTACAGTTTTAACTTATTTATTCTATTACTATTTAGTATTTATTCTATTTTTGAAGGTTTATCCCGATCAGTTCGAATACACCATCGATCGATACATAGCGCCTACCATGATCACGATGGCTTTACCATCGTCGAATCGCTCACTACTACCGTCGATGCGATACTCCTACAAGAGTTGGTATATTCGACTATCTCTAACACTGTTTCCTTATGATTTAAATTCTCCTAAGAAATCCGAGACCATATTACACTGTGGGACATTGTAATTTTAAGTCTGGGGGAGGTTCGCTAGTTGCTATCTCATTTGTTTTTGAATTGTATTCTATAATTATATAAGTTTTTAAAGTTTTTTGACTCAAGAAGAGACTATATCAGATTTACTTATTGATATAATCACACTTTAGCAGCCATTCTAGAAGCGTTGTTTCTAGAGATACTAGAGATACGAAAGTGGATCATCCTGTCACTATATCACAATTCTTAGAAAGTTTGAAGAACCAGAGCTATTTTACCAACACTAATCCTGACATTAATTTGCTTTCTTTGGTTTGGTTTTCTTGGATCGGATTCCTTCTGCAAGTCTGGAGGTAAAGTCTTTGTTGCTTTTGATTCCCCTCTCTCTCCCTTCAGATAAAAAAGGGATAAAAAAAGATTTGAATGGCTACAGACCATTAAATCTGATTCATATGATCCTAAAAAGAGATAAATGTCAAAAAGAAGTGAACACAGGATCTGGTGGCATAAATGCATTAGGGCTTGATTCATCGAAAGACTATCCAAATATCTCATAAAAAATGATACCGACTCAAAGAAGGAGACATTGACTAAGAGAAGTGGAGAAGAGTGGGAGGAAAGGGATCAGAGAAGACTACATGTGTGTGTTCAGCACACTTGCAGAGGTAAGAATCCATATATCTCTGATCGATACTCCCAAAGTAAAGCATACACATTCAATTAGGCAAAGAAATGAATCAGTAGAGGGCGAGTCAGACTAGTATTCGCTAAGTTGTTGGTAAGAGATGGATTTGGTTGCTATGCTAGGATAAGGGCATATAAAGTTCTCTATGATTGACTGAATAATATGTGGATGCAATAAAGTAAATGACAGTTATACGTAGACATTATGTGAGTCTGCCGCTTTTCAAACCTCGTTACATCAGGCATTGTTTGCTTGAGACAAGCAAAGGTATGTTTGGGGGAGTTGAATATATCTCATGGATTTTACATATTTTAGCTATCATATATAGAGTATATTTTGAGTCTTTTATATGTATTTGGTATTGTTTTAGAGTATTTACAGAGTCTAGGTACTATTGGAGGCATTGGAGCTTTTGGATTATTTTTGGAGCATTCAGGATTGCTCAGCAGAAACTCGGAGTCGGATCCAGTTTCATGAATGGACCATCGATCGACGTCACACACTGTGCGTCGATCAACGGTCAATTCAATAGCAAGATTGGTGAAGTCTTGAGAAATGAAAAGTTTTACCCATAAGTTTCATAAATTCCAAGACAAGTCCTCTAGCCGAAATTTAGACTATTTATTAGGGTTTTCTATCTTTGTTTTAAAGGGAGCCTAGAAGGCCTAAGAGAGAGTTGTCTTCTAAGTTACACCAGAGTTTTAGCGTTATATTTGGAATACATTGCTACATCTGTTGGAGAGAATGATTTGATCATCATTACATAGAAGATCTCCTTATCTTTTTACTCAGTTTATTCTATGCGATTTATTCAGAAATTATTCATGTTCTTTATTGGTATGTCTTGATAGTTCTCTATTAGATCTAGGGTTATTCAATGGTAGTAATGTATTTTTGATTTTAATTGTTAGGTAACCTTCTTGATTCTTTATTTAAGTTGCTCTTAATGCTAATTTGAACTTGATCTCCTCAATCTTAGAAATTAGGGTTCCATAGCGCAAGCGAGAGCCTGGTTATAACCTGGAATCTATCTTAAACAATCTAAATAACTAGTAACAAGCGAGAGTTGAATTAGAAGTTTAGAGAACCCATCAAACCATGAAACCAGTATTGTTTGGAATGATCATCGATCGATGCCATCTTATTGTCATCGATCGACGCTCAGTCGAGATGCGCGACAGCGATATCTTAAACCCTAATGTTTGAGTTCAGAACGATGCTTAATAAAACCTCAGAAATCTATTAATTTACATTATATAAATCTACATGAGAATTTTACCTAAGTCTAATCTCTTAATTTAATCTTCACAATCCAAATCAATCTTGAAATCGCTTTTATTGTTATTGTTATAATTCATCTTGATTTAATTGGAAAACAATAAGTCTATTGTGCAATCCTAGAGTCTTTGTGGATTTGATCCCTAAGTACTACACTGAACCTCTTATTTGAGAGAATAAAGTGGGAAATAGGGTTAATCTGAAAGTGAAATAAAAATAAACCCACAATAAATTTGACGCCATTGCTGGCGACTCTTTCTTATTGCCATTAGATTTCGTTTAGAATATTGTCTAGATTTTACTTTTCTGTTTGCTAAATTATTCTTTCCCTAAACCTTATGACACAGGTACTTAAAGGAGAGAATATGGATTCAGGACAACAACCGTCGATCGACAGAGCTTTTCTGGAATCAATCGACGTTATTCAACTGCTATCGACACTCTTCCATTGCCATCGGTCGATTCCGAACAGTCGAAATAAGGTATGTACGCCTTTACTGATTCTCATAGCAAGAAAATAGTCTTGATAGAACCAATGAACAATAAAAGAAACGAAGCAAGCCAACTAGTTAATTATCAGGGAGCTGCAATCTCCAATCAAATAACTAAATCTCCAAAGAATGAGGTAAAACATGAATTGCCAATGCTCGAATACCTAAACCCCAGAATAACCTATAAGAATAGGTCCGCCATTCGATTATCTGATAACCATGCTCGAATCTCTGAGCTTGATATTGACCTCCTAATTATGGCGCGCAAAAATCAGTTCAATGGTTTTCCCACTGAACACCCGAACGATCACATCGAGATGCTAAAAGACATGGTGAACGACGATTTCAGTTGCTGAAAATTTATTCATTTCTCCCTATAAGGTGACACCAGGTGGTGGCTGAACCAGCTACCACCAGGATCCCTGACTTGTTGGGAAGACATTAGAAGCGACTTCATCAACCACTTCTTTGACAAGGAGAGACAATGGGAAGCAAGAAGGGACATATCAACTTTCGTTCAATGTAGCCGCAAATCCTTTAAAAACTCCTGGACAAGGTTCAAGAGCTACCAACTCATCAACACTTTATATAGAGGACTAAACCTATACTATCAAACCATCCTTGATATTAGTGAGGGGAACTTCGGCACCCGAAGCTCTGCAAGCGCTAAAAGACTGATAGAAAACATAGATTTAGGTAGATATTTCGAAAAGAAAGACACCAAAAGGAAGGAACCACCATTTTCACAAAGGCGAAACACTCGATCCGAGTTAAAAAAGCTCTGGCATCAGTGAAAGAAGTTCTAAATTCAAAAAATAAATTGAGTTCTCTGATGTGATGAACCTGAACGATCAACGATTTAGAGAAAGCGCCGACAATTTCCCAAGGAACTACGACACCACTGTGAACAGATACGAAAGAAGTTCAAAGTCAAAAATTAACCAAGTCGTCACTGGAAACTATAGAATAGCTGCCGACCTCAGTGAGAAGTTAGACCTGATATACTTAGAGATGACAGAAAAATTTGACTCTATGAGAGAACACGTTATAAGAGAATCAACAATCAAGTTGCGAGCAACACTATGTCCATAAGGAGAGAGGACAGATTCTTACCTAGTAAAACAGACGCTAACCCCAAGAGCCATTGCAATGTCGTAGCTTTACGAAGTGGTCGACAACTCACCCCTGGCGTTAAAGAAAGCATCACCATCGATGAATTCGAGAAAATCGCGACCGATGAAAAAGAAAAATTGCTTCCCATCCCCCTCAAAATTTATGAGAAAGATTCTGAAGTCCTTCCTGAAACTGAAGCAATAGGCCAAAATGACAACCTTGAGGAATCAATTATTGCACATAAGTGAAAGAACATAGACGTGGGAGACATCGATCGACACCCCGTACTGGAAATTGATCGACACCCCTTAGTGAAAATCGATCGACGCCCTGAAGAAAGAATCAATCGACACTCTGACCCATAATCAACCGAAACGGTTAAGACAAGGATCTACAGAAGAAGCAGCTAGAAAAAGTAATATGCAAGAAAGCATTTGACAAAAGTAAACATTGAGATGCCACAAAGCAACGCCATTCACAAGGATTCTCTGATCCCAGTAGTTTCGTTTTGGACTGCACTATTAGCGACGAGAGATTTCAAAGATCCCTCTACGATTTAGGCTCTAGTGTCAGCCTAATGCCTTATTCTGTTTCCGTCGCTCTCGGGCTAACACAATTTTAACCTACCATGGTCACACTCGTTTTAGCTGATAGATCCGCTAGAATTTCGGAAGGTGTACTTGAGGACGTACCCGTTCGTATTCATAACTACGATATACCTGCAGATTTCATAGTGCATAAATAAGAGCGAGAACTTTGAAATTCGATTATATTAGGAAGACCTTTCCCTGCCACTGCCGGGGCGATCATTGATGTCAGAGAAGGAAGTATATGCCTCAACATAGGGAGGATACCGATGGTATTTGACATGGAAAAGATAACAAAACAACCTTTTATCGATTACCTTTCCAACCTAGCAGAAGAATCATTCATGGACATCTGCTTGAACGAACCTCTAGAGAAAACAATCACATCTTCTAAAGGCGAAATGTCTGCATTAGAAGATCGCACTGGATACTATACAAGGTTAATGGACGCAACATAAGAAATTTTTAATATTGACGAACTCGATCCATCAACCCCCGTCGATCGAGACCCCAATATCACCATCGATCGACAGCGTACTGTGACCGATGACTAGAGCAAGTAAAAATCACCCATAATCAAGCTCAAACCACTTCCAGACGGTCTTAAATATTCTTTCCTTTACGAAAACTCCTATCATGTCATCATAAATGCAAACTTGAGTAGCGGAGAACAACCACTGTTGCTGAATAAACTTCTGAAGCACCGCAAGGCCCTCGGATATTCGTTTGATGACATCCCGGGAATTTATCCCGCTTTATGCATGCATAGGGTACACCTTAATGATGAATCAAAATCTTCCATTGAGCATCAAAGGAGATTTAACCCCAATCTGAAGGAAGTAGTTAAGAAGGAAATCATGAAATTTATTGAAGCCTGCGTTATTTATCCGATCGCAGATAGCAACTAGGTCAGCCTGGTTCATGTTTTACCAAATAAAAGAGGAATTACCATGTTAAAGAATGACAAAGATGAATTGATCCCTACTAGAATTGTCACCGGACACAAAATGTGTATCGATTACAGAAAACTAAATGCTTCCACACAAAAGGATCATTTCCCTTTACCCTTTATCAATCAGATGTTAGAAAGGATTTCAAGCCACGAATACTATTGTTTTCTCGATGGGTATTCCGGATTCTTCCAGATCTCCATACATCTGGGACGACCAAGAAAATACCACCTTTACTTGTCCCTATGGAACATTCGCATATCGCAGGATGCCATTGGACTCTGTAACGCCCCTGCGACTTTCAGAGATGCATGATGTCCAATATTCACCGATATGATCGAAGACTTCATGGAGGTTTTCGTGGATGACTTCTCGGTTTATGGTCCGAATTTCAAACCATATCTACATAACCTGTGTAAGGTATATGCTAGATGCGAAGAGAAAAATCTGGTTTTGAACTGGAAAAAATATCATTTCATGGTTAACAACGGAATTGCTTGGGACACAAGGTCTCAGCAGCCGGAATTGAGGTGGACAAGGAAAAGATTGACGTAATGACAAAACTGCCACCACCCACAAATGTCAAAGACGTTAGAAGCATTCTAGAGATGCTGGATTGTATAGGCGATTCATAAAATATATTAGCAAAATTGCTAGACCGCTTAGTGCACTTCTGTGCAAAGTGGTGAAATTTGATTTACGCTCAAATGTCTCGAAGCCTTTAAAACAATCAAATCAGCGCTTTTATCCGCCCCTATTGTCTAGGAACCAGACTGGGACCTACCATTCGGAATTATGGTCGACGCCAGCGATTTCGCTGTAGGTGCAGACTTGAACAAAAGAAAGACAAAAAGTTGCACACTATATATTACGCCAGGAGAACTCTGGACGATGCCTAACGTAATTATGCGACAACAAAAAAAAGAGCTATTGGTTGTGGTATTTACCTTCGAGAAATTCTGATCCTATCTAGTCGGTTCAAACGTAGTAGTTCAGACTGACATGCATCATTGAAATACTTAATGAATAAAAAGACACTAAGCCAAGACTCTTACGGTTGATTCTCCTTCACCAAGAATCCGACATAGAAGTCAAAGATAAGAAGGGAATAGAAAATGGAGTCGCAGATCACTTATCACGAATAAGAGTAGACGAAGACATCCCTATAAATGATTTCTTACCAATAGAAAATTTCTACTTAGCAGAACCGACTTTCGTTGGTAGCGTCAATCTGGCACATGAAGTGGAATCGATCAACGAGACACTAATACCATCGACGATTATATCCATAAAGCATCGATCAATTTTTGCCAATGAATATCAAAGACAGTTGTACACATTCAACTCCAAATGATGATTCTCCTGGAGGCAGAAGTTTGAGTCGGGGGGTGTGTGCACTAAACACCACCGATAGACCTTGGTATGCTGATATAGTAAACTATCTTGCGGCAAAAAGTAAAACCCGAACTCTTCAAGGGATACCATAAAAAGAAAAATTTGAGAGAAATTTGGAGATATCACTGGGATGCTGAAAGTTTTAAGACATTTCGATTATGCTGGACATTTCGCTAGTTTTAAGACAGTGTCAAAAATCCTACAAGCGGGCTTTTGGTGGCCGGTTATGTTCCGAGATGCTCAAACCTACGTAGTGAAATGCGATCCCTGCCAAAGAAGAGGAAGATTCAGCAAGAGAAACGAGATGGAACAAAATTTCATACTTGAAGTTGAAGTGTTTGATTGCTGGAGAATCGATTTCATGGGTCATTTCCCTTCTTCGCACGTAAATAAATACATACTGGTCGCTGTAGACTATGTATCTAAATGGGTGGAAGCAATAGCAACAACGCAAAATGATGTTATCGTAGTCGTAAAACTCTTCAAGAGTATTATCTTTCCCAGATTTGGAGTTCCGTGAATCGTAATAAGCGAGGGAGGCACCCACTTTATTAATAAAGTGTTCGAAAAACTGCTCAAGAAACATGGAGTTCACCATAGATTAGCTACACCCTATCATCCCCAGACCAGCGGACAAGTGGAAGTATCCAACCGTCTTATCAAAGAAATACTAGAAAAGACGGTAGGATAAACCCGTAAAGATTGGTCCTTCAAGTTAGGTGATGCACTTAGGGGCATACCGAACAGAGTTTAAGCACCATTAGGAACTACCCCATTCGACTTAATCTATGGAAAATCCTGCCATCTCCCCTGTAGAAATAGCGCATAAAGCAGAATGGGACATATAAAACATAAACTTTGATTTTAAATCCGCGGCAGAAAAGAGATTAATTCAGCTAAATGAGCTCAACAAAATCAGATATCGCGCCTACGAGAACTCAAAATTTTACAGGAAGAGAACGAAAGCCTATCAAAAGAAGAAAATTATTTCACGGCATTTCGAACCGAACGATCAAGTACTCCTGTACAAGTCTCGGTTAACTCTATTTACTGGAAAACTACGTTCTCATTGGTCCGTACCCTTCACCACCAACGAAGTTACGACTTACGAAACAATTGTCTTGTTTAATCCTAAAGGAGAAGATTTCATGGTGAATATCCAGCGAGTGAAACATTATTGGGCTAGAGCTGAAATTTCGCATTACTCAGACCACACGTCTAGAGGTACTTAACCCCGATTTATAATCCCATTTTTCGTCAAGCTAACGACTTTAAACAAGCGCTGAGTGGGAGGCAACCCACTAATTAATAACAAAATTATAATATAAAATGCAATAAGAATAATATATATATATATATATATATATTAATAAAAATAATAATAAAAACATAAAACAAAAGAAGAAAATATATAAATAGCAATAATTAATTAATTAAGAACAAATATATAATATGTATCTATTATTTAAGCAATTACAAATTTCTTAAGTGAATGTGGAGTCACCGAACAGACCATTGATCGACGCCAATATAGGACTATCGATCGACGGTCGTGTGTCGAGTAGGTTAACTCGACACGACTCTGATTCATAAACCAGAATCGCCAAAACACAAACGAGTAGAACACTCGATTTCTCTCCCAAATATCGGTCGATTTTGCTCGTTGTTTATCCTATATCACTCGATTTTTACCCTTTATACATGTCTAGTTCATTAAATCACTCATTCATCTAGGTATGTTCTCTAAATCTCTTAGTTTAGGGAAATTTTAGGGTTTGAAAAAACAATGAATCTTTTGTGATTTAACTCAAAATTTAGGATGATTTGGGGTGATGGAGTACTAGATTAGGAGTTATCTACTATGTTTAAACATGATTTTCACGCTTTGAGTTCATTATTCTCGATTTCGTATTCCATAATATTCGATGAACCGTAGATCGATGGCCATATGTCGATCGATGGCCATGCGGTACCATCGATGGACGGTTGTTCTATTAATCTCGACATTGATTCTGATTTGTGCCTTGTTTGATTAAATGCAGATGGACGAGAGGAGAACAATAGCGCGATACGAGGTCGGTAGCTCCAGTGCTCCACCACGGTGTCCTCCATGCCGAGACCCTTGGCCCAAAGAGGAGGAGGCTTTACTTGTGACATTCGAGGACTATCCCAACCCTCGAAAAGCTGTGGCATCAAGAGAATGCACACATCGTCCCCTGAGCAAGGACTGGGATGATTTTGACAGCCTCTACTACAACGGTTAGTAGAACGTTACCATCAAGCCCATTAAGTTTGCCGGTAAGTGAACTCTGTAAAAGATGGGGCTCTACAGTGATTTTAGACATATGGTGCAGGAGCTTGGATTGGGTATCATGGCTACTAAGCCATATCCTCTTACCCCGACCTTGTCTGACAGTGCATAGCCACGGCTCAGGTGCTCTACAAGAGCCCAAGGGTGAAGGTGGCGCATGACGCCACCCTGACTTTTCTCATCAGAGGCATCCGGTACATGATTCCCATCCCGCAACTCTGTGAGATCTATAGCTTCAACATTAGTACCAGCACCTGTTAAGTCGCTGCTTTCCCTGGTTTGCCATCCTTCTGGGGCCTCATTGGGACATGCCACTTTGACTCCGGCTCAGCCCCTCAGACGGACGTCTGTCACCCTACTCTGCGCTATTTCCTTAAGGTTCTTGCCAACAACCTGTTGTGCAAGATGGAACCCAAAAAGGTTAGGGTTCAGGAGCTTACATTGCTGTACTATTCCGTCAAGGAATTAATTGGGCTCGACGACGAGGTCTTTCCTCCACCTATGAGCGATCAGCAGGTGAATTTGGGGGCTATATTTGCTGAGCACCTGGCGACCCTGAAGGACAAACCCTTCAAGGGTTCTGGCACGAAGAGGGAGACGATAGGGTTCAGCTTTCTTGGCATTATCTTCAAGGGAGCCTCGGTGGACAGGGAGCCTCTTGACACCCATCTTCAGCTTTCTTGTCACCTAACGAGGACCCAATTTCAGAAGGAGGGACGCTTTTGGTTCTTTTTGGATGAAGAGGGACCTCGGATGATAGAGCTTCCACTGCGTGAGGTGAGACACTTCTCTGACGATCTACAGCGCCTTGCATTCCACCCAGATGAGCGCCACCTCCACATGGCACCCCTCAGAGTACGACACAGAGGAGGCCTCAGACCAGCACACCCGATCGCAGCAGCCGCAGCAGACAAGCCGGCACAGCCACCTCCACCTCTCCCAGCCTTCCCTCAGATTCCAGAGGTTCCCATACACTACCATGGTGCTTTCCAGCGAGTCGTGGTGGATGCGCTTCGAGCGATATGGGCCATGGTAGAGACGATGTCAAGGTGCAAGTGCTTCAGCGTTCCCAGGACCAGACCCAGATTGCCACCAGCAGCACCACAGCAGCAGCTGCATGACGTGGATACATCAGACGAGGAGTAGGCCCTTCAATACTCCTTCGTCTTTTATCTCACTTAACTATTAGACTTATACTCATATTTATTTTCTTGTTGCCTTTGGATTTAAACTATCTATTTATTGTTGTTTGGATGTTTTCAACGTGTGTTTAAGTGTCTAACAGAGCTAACACAAAGAGAGATGATCAGATTTGAGAGTCAACACACACGATTCAACCTGCGCGCCTCGCATCGATCGCCAGGTCCATGTTCCCGTTGATCGATGGCGATTTAACAGAGACGTACAAGCTTTAACTTTATTTATACTACTATTATTTCAGTATTTTCTTCTATTTTTGAAGGTTTCCTCGATAGTTCGAATACACCATCAATCGATACCATACGTTCACCATCGATCAATGATGATGGTTTACCATCGGTAAACACTAACCTACTGCAATCGGTCGATACTCCTAACAGATTTGGTATATTCGACTATCTCTAACACTGTTTCCTTATGATTTAATTGCTCCTAACCAATCCGAGACGGATTACACTGGGGATACTGTAATTTATGCCTGGGGGAGGTTCACTAATGCTATCTATTTATTTTTCAATTGTATTTCTATAATTATATAAGTTTTTCAAAAGTTTTTATTGAGTTATGAAGGAGACTATGATCAAGATTTATTATCGACTAACCAAACTTTAGCATCATTCTTAGAAGGTTGCTCGCAGAGATTACTAGAGATACCAAAGTGGATCATCATGCCACTATATCACACTTGCTTAGAAAGTTTGAAGGAACCAAAGCTGATTTACAACACCAATCCTGACATTATTTGCTTGCTTTGGGATTTGGTATACACTGGATCGGATTCCTTCTGCAAGTCTGGAAGGTAAATGTTTATGTGCTTATGATTCCCCTCTCTCTCCCGTTCAGATTAAAAAAGGAGTCAAAAAGGATTTGGTGGCTACAACCATTAAAGCTTGATTCATATGATCCTAGAAAGAGATAAAGGTCAAAAAGAAGTGAACAATATCTGGTGGCAAAAACCACTAGGGCTTGATTCATGGAAGCATATCCAAATATCTCAGTCAATTAAAAAAATAAAATGATACCCTCAAAAGAAGGGAGACATTGACCGAGAGAAGTGAGAGAGAGAGGAAAGGAATCAGAGAAGACTACCTGTGTGTTCAAATACTTGCAGAGGTAAGATTCCATATATCTGTTGATCGATACTCCCAAGGTAAAGCCTGCACTTTTATTTTATGCAAAGAAATGAAATCAGTGGAGGGGTAGAATGGATTTGGTTGCTATTCTAGGATACAATATATAAAGTTTCTCTGTAGTTGACTTGATAGGATGTGGCTGCAATAAAGTAAGGTGACAATTATACTTAGACATTATGTGAGTCTCCGCTTTTCAAAACCTCTCACACAGGATTTGTTTGCATGAGGACAAGCAAAAGCTTAAGTCTGGGGGAGTTGATATACCATGGATTTACCTATGATATATAGAGTATATTTAAACTCTTTTTATATGCATTTGGTATTGTTTTAGAGTATTTACATGTCTAGGTTCTTATTGGAGGCAATTGGAGCTTTTGGACTATTTTGGAGCATTCAGGATTGCTCAGCAGAAATTCGGAGTCGGATCCAGATTTATGAATGGACCATCGATCGACGGTCAAGTCGACAACAAGATTGTTGAATGCTTGAGAAATTACAAGTTTTACCCAATAGTTTCATTAATTGCTAGACAAGACCCTGGCCAGAATTTAGACTATTTATTAGGGCTTTCTATCTTTGTTTTAAAGGCAGCCTAGAAAACCTAAGAGAGAGTTATCATCTAAGTTACACCAAAGATTTAGAGTTTAGAGTTGGAACACATTGCTACATCTATTGGAGAGAAAGATCTGATCATCATTACAAAAAAGATCTTGAACTCCTTATCTTTTTACTCAGTTCATTCTATGAAATTTATTTATGTTCTTTATTGCTATATTTGAGTAGTTCTCTATTAGATCTAGGTTTATTTAATGGTAATAATATATTTTTGATTTTATAGAGTTGTTAGTGTAACCTTCTTTATTCCTTTTTTTAATTGCTCTTATTGCTAAGTTGAACTTGATCACCTCAATCTTAGAAATTAGGGTTCCATAGCGCAAGCGAGAGCCTGGTTATAACCTGAATCTATCTTATACAATCTAAATAACTAGTAACAAACGGGAGTTGAATTAGAAGTTAGAGAACCAATCAAAACACGAAACCAGTACTGTTTGGAATGAGTATCGATCGATGCCATCTTATTGTCATTGATCGGCGCTCAGTCGAGATAGGGCGAGAGCAATCTCCTAAACCTAAGGTTTGAGTTCAGAACGATGCTTAATAAAACCCTAGCAATCAATTAATCTGAATTATCTAAACCTACTTGAGAATTTTTCCTAAGTCTAATCTCTTAATTTAATCCTCACAAACCAAATCAATATTGAAATCGCTTTTATTGTTATTGTTATAATTCATCTAGGTTTAATTCGAAAACAATTAGTCTATTGTGTAATCCTAGAGTCTCTGTGGATTCGATCCCTAATTACTACACTGAACCTCTTATTTAAGAGAGTAAAGTGGGAAATAGGGTTATTTGAAATTGAAATAAAAATAAACCCAGATCATTGATCTTTGAGGACTTCCTTGAGGTCTACCTTGATCCCGACGCACCGTGTAGGATCTCGTATGTAGATATTGACTTGTATGATGTGTTCACGCACGTCTTTGCCTTGTTTAGCTATCATGCATGTTCTTGATTATTTCCTCAGCCTATGCTGGTGATGAAACATGTTCGCGACAATCACTGATTTCCCTTGAGTGTGAAGACCCCGGATGGTGTAGGAAATTTAATACACTGATGGTATGTAGAAGAGACATTGATTGAATAGATCCATGGAGTCCCGAATATGGCATTGTTGATTGCGGAGCTTTCAATGACCACGAACTTGACAATTTTGGGGATTCCTGCAACATAGACTAGGAACTTTGCTGTTTCTACTGTCATTGTTGTGTCCACGGAAAAACTCATTCGTGGAATTTTTCAGAGTTTGAGCTCATTGTCTTTGACGTCCATGCGCTGAAGTGTCTCTGAGAAGATTACGTCGACTGAGCTGCCACTGTCGATCAGAACGTGTGTGACTTTGCAGTCGCTGATTCTTAGTTCAACAACAAGCAGAACATTATGTGGCTTGTCAAGTCCTTCTGTATCAGCTTCCGTGAAGTTGTTCGTAGGTCTCCTTAGCTCATCACCGATGCTACTGATTCCCCATTTCTGGGAGGTGAGGGTCTTGCATTCGTATTCTTTGATTGATCAACAATCTTTGCAGATATGAAGACCTCCAATGTTGACTTTTATTCGGTGACGAGGAGGAGGGGATTCATTTGCGCCCTTTCCCACTGGTGTTTTGGTTGTTGGCTGCTCGCTTAAGAGTTTCCGTGTCTGTGCATGTAGCGATTTTTATTTTGTTGGTGTTCTCGCTCTTCTTGGACATTTCAGAAACGTTCTCCTTCATTTTTGGTGCTTTGTCGTTAGGTTGATATTTTGAGGGCGAGTCGTGGTCATGCTGGTGTTTTAAAAACCTGCTAAGCAACAAATCCAACAAAGTGCAACACTCTCTGGTGTTATGTGTTGTGGTCTCGTGGTAGTCGAAATATGTCTGGTCACTTTTCGAGTTGTGATCGTTTCGAGTTTGTTTGCCATTAGATCGATTGGGTGATTGAGTACTGATTTGATAAGTCGCGGCCTTCCTGTTATTTTATTCTTTGTAAGCCTTGACGTAATGTTGTCGACGTTTGTTGTAATCATTCGAATCTTTCTTCTTTGAAGTCGCCATCTTACTAGAGGCTAGTTTTTGGCAAATGCGGCCTTCCCTCTTCAGTTTCTGTGAAGGTCACATCTCGATGGAGGGTGTCTTCCAAAGATTTTGGTTTGTTTTTAGGATTTCCCTCAAAAATGGCGACTCATGCAACAAACCGTTCTGGAGTGCTACAACTGCTTCTTGATCGAGCACTGTGATGCGAGATATGATGCTTCTGAATTTTTGTTGAAAGAACGAAGTGTCTCAATAGGTCCCTGATCGACTGTCCATATGTTGGCGCTGGACGCACTTTGTTGAATGAACATTGCGTAATGCTTGAGGAATGCCATTGATAGTTGATTGTAATTGTTGATGGAATTGGCCTCCAGGCATGAGAATCAACCATGAGCAAGTCCACTCAAACTTTTGGTGAACAATTGGCAAAGGCCATCATCACGTTCTTCTAAAGAGAAGTTTGCTTTTCCCATTTCGATACTGAATGCTGTTAGGTATTCTCATAGATCAGGTGTTCCGTCGTAGCTTGGGAGTCTGATCTTCCCTGGATGCTTGAATGGAGTACTGAGAAGTTGGAATGAGAAAGGGGTGTTTTGGGTTTCACGGAGCACTCGATCAATTTCTGGCAACAACCTGATTTCTTGGTTGAATTTAGAGGTCATGCATTGCATATGAGCTTTCATTTATTCGATATCCTTGTCTATGTGCTGGACCTCTCTGTTGACAATCAGTGGACAAATGTCTATTTGGCTATGTTGGTTGTCGAGTCGAACAGAATGTTGATGCCTTGGCTCTGTGATCGATGTTGGTAGGTCGTCGAGTCGAACTGGATGCTGCTGCCTTGAATCGGTGATCAGCGTTTGGTAGGTCATCAAGTAGAACTTGTTGTAGTTGTGGGACAGTGTCAGCCTGTCATGACCTTCTTCCAATTTCAACGTATGGTAGTTCGTTGATACGGTTGTTGGACGTGATCTGGAAGTGTGCTGGGTCATCCAAACGAGTAGCGGTTCCTCGGGCTTATTTGTCGTTCCTTCCAAGGCGAGTTTGAAAAATATGGGAGATGTGTGGTTGATTATAGTTAAATTTTTCAATTCTAGGTGGTTGTTCTGGAGTTGAGATTGCATAGGTGTCACCCTGTTGGTTGGCTGCACGGGTGTTGCGATCACCGCGTAGGTCTCCATGTTGGTCGGCTGTACCAAGGTCTATAGTGGTCGCCACAAAGGTCACGTTGTTGATCAGATGTCCCCAGGCCATCGTCACAAACTTTTTGTTGTTGTTTGGCTGACCCAAGGTTGTCGTCACAGACATCGCATTGCTGGTAAGCTGTCCCGAGGTTGTCGTGGTCGCCATATTTGTCATTTTGGGTTATCGGTGATTGTGGAAGTCATGGCGTCTGGTTGCGATGTGGATTATGTAATGTCAGAGCTGTCTTGGAGTAGAGGAGAATCTTCGGCCCCACGGTGGGCGCCAATTTTGATTGCGTATCTTTTTGATGAGGTGGTGTATAAAAATGTATGATGGGTCCAGAGATTTTCGTATTAATTATCAGGAATAACAAAGAAACTCGGTCGATTGTATGAACGAGAATTGAAGGTTTTATCTTGTTAGTATGTTAACTGTTTTCAAATTGAAGTCCATAATTGGTTAAATTCTAACAATATTATTTATTTTATGATTTTATAATTTGAGAAAAACGCCATTTACATTCCAAATTTCAAAAAATAAGCCAAAAAAGCCTCAACTTTTGCGTAAGCCAAAAAATTTCAAAATTTCAAATTCTTACAAAAATAAACCCAAACTTAGAGATGCTTGTCTATGAGGTCGTCTAAACAAATATCTCTCTATTTTGGTGTTCGGTCATCTAAGACAAGCTTCTCCAAGTAAGGCAGGTCGTCTAAGACTTCTGCTGTGCTCTAGGTGACGCTATCTAGTGTGGACGGTCGTCTTAGGAGTGAGGTCTCCTTTTATGTAGTCTCAATATTTTTCTGTACGTTTTTGACTGCCTTTAGGTGTCTCTGACGTCCATTATATATAGTAAAATATGTTTTATCTTCTAGTGAAATTATCAATGTTGCTTAATGGGTCAGCCTGATTTTTTAGGCTTAACTCTTAAAGGGCATGTCTTAAGCCCATCTCCAACAGTGGAGACAGCATTAGTATGCAAAACAGCATTGCTCAAGCTGTATGTATGGATGCAAAGCCAAAGCCATCGATCTTACCAAGTACGGCCAGCTATATATTTTCAAGGATAACAAGCATAAGCTTAACAAGGTTTAGTTCTTAATTTCTTTTCTTTTGAGTTTGAAGTCCGAAGAAGTTCTATAAATCAGTTTATTCCATATTTTAGTTTGGTTAACATGTATGGTTGTCATGATCATGTTGAACAAAAAGTTCAAAAAACTACATTGCAGTTTTTGTCTTCTAATGAACCAATTAAATGTCCCAAGCTTGCTGAATGTATTTGGGAATGACACTTAGCTCTGTGCGGTAGAATTATTAACTTTATTTGGATATCTTCGTAATGTTGGCAATGATGTGTATTGGTAAATTAGAATCTTAATTTGGTATAGTAATTGTATATACCCGGTTTGTTCTGGTTTAGTTGATCAGCACAAGTGTATATTGTTGGGCCAAATATGATGGCAAAATGTGAAAAGAAATGAGCCTAGCCCAAAGGTTAAAAAAAAAAAACTCAAAGTCCCACATCGACTAAAAGAGAGAAAAATGGGAAATATATATATGTTCCCATCCTTGTCTTTGTTCAAAGGCTTAGGAGAGAGAGGAGACACCCCACGGGGCGCCGCCGCCGTCCGGCCGGCTCGGCTTGGGCTTGGGCTTGGGCTTGGGTAAATGTGGCCCCATGACCACTACAAGATGTTCTTTTTGGGCCCAATTAAGCTTAACATTTTTGGCTCATTTTATACCAAAAAACAACATGCATTTCGTTTTAAAACGACAAGTAATTTGTTTACTAAATAATAAAACATCATGCAGTTTATCCTCATAAGGAATTTAAACGAGAAAAAAAAATCAGAGATTCTTGGGGAATAAGTCTCGCAACTCAACTTCCCTCGATCTCCGCGAGATTTTCGCCCACGTGCAGCAGCTGTTGCGGGAAGTGGCTCTCTTCATTCTCTTTAAATAAACCCGACTCCTCTTCTTCATTTTTTAACGTTTCACAACAACGAAACCAGCAATCAAAATCCCTAAGCGTAAGTCCATTAGTATAGAGTGTTTCGTAGATTTATAGTTCGTTAGGGACGTTCATGGGTGAAGCGTAAATCGTCTATCATGGTTGTATCATGGGCTCTAATTCGTACAAGTCCGTCTCACTACGGAGCGAATATTAAGAGTTAAGGAAAGAGATTCGTCTCGACTCCATGGTCTATATTTCTCAACGTTTTCATCTCGATATTTATCTCGTCTATTGAATCGTATATTTCCTTAACATCGCTTTACTTTTATCGTTTATATCGATTCGGTTTTCCGGCTTCTACAGTCTTAACTCTTAATCGCTTCTATTACATATAAGATTAAATCGGATTGATCTTAATACGTTTTTTATAAAACGATTTTAAGGATTTATAAAACGTTTATTTTTTTATATTGAAACGGTGCTTGCGATTTGCTTTACGGACTTCCGCGAAACGTTTCTTGTTTATCTGAAAAAGGTTTGCGTTCTGCTCTGTAGCTCTATCGCGAAACGTTTTTTGTTACATGAATCATAAAAAAAAGTTATTAAAGGATTCGTTTGCACAATAGCTTTCTAAAGCGAGTTTGTGAAACAATCTACAAGTCTACACAAACGGTTTCTGCGAACGCTTTTAAGCGAGTTGCAAAACGTTTTTCAGACTTACATCGATATGATTTGGTGGTTTGTAAGGTTTAAGCGATCTACTAAAAACACCAAAAATGAAAATCGATTTTAAACTATTATTTATTTGAAATAATATGCTATTTGTTGATTGAAGTCTAATCCGCTTTCATGTTTTCTCAACAGAAAAATGACGGATCTTAACAACACCCCCATTGACGCCACCATTGATACGCAAACTCCACTCAACGCTACTCAATGCGATCCAACCATGACAACTGCTGATGCAACAACAACCGCCGCTGCGACAATGACACCAACCCTTCCAGTGGGAAATATTGCTGATGAAACCAAGCGCCGTAGCCTGTTCGGTGCTGGTCTTTATCAAACGGGTCCTATTCAAGGAAAAAAAAGTGCTCCGGTTGTATTTCCAACACCTCCGACTGTACCAAGCTTGTTCACTCAAGGATTAATGCCAGAAAAATTTGATGGTAAAGGCTTCAAAACGTGGAAAAAGAAGATGATGTTCTTCCTGACAACAATTAAGCTGGATAAACTCACCCATGAGGACAAGCCCCTTGTCCCTTACGGGATTGATGATGTGTACACTCTTGCAAGTGTTGGTAGTTGGTTGCATTCCGACTACATCTGCAAAGGATAGATTTTGGGTCGCCTTATTGACCCATTGTACCAAGTCTACTATGAGATTCCCACGTTAAAAGAGCTATGGAGATCACTGGGCAAGAAGTACAAAGGTGAGGACGCTGGATGTCAGAAGTATCTGGTTGCAAAATTCCATGACTTCAAAATGGTGGATTCAAAACCCATCATGGATCAGGTGGAAGCGTTTCAGCTCATTTCCATGAAATTGCTGCTGAAGGAATGTCCATCTGTGAGACATTCACAACTCTCAGCCTTATCCAAAAGCTTCCTCCAAGCTATGCAAAATTCAAGAACTACCTGAAGCATAAAAAGAAGAAGATGGGACATGAAGATCTGATTCAGAGGCTTCAGATGGAAGCCAGGAACCGAAATGATGACAAGCTGCTCCAAGCTAAAGAGCATAGTGTCAACGTGGCTGAAATGAAAGGTAAAGGAAAGACAATTGCTCGATCTCCTACAAAGCTTTCCAAAACAGCATCAAATTTGAAGGCTTCTGGTCCAAATTTCAAGAACAAAGGCATTGAGATCAAGGCAAATGTGGAGAAATTCAAGGGAAAATCTCACTGAAGAAGATCTCGTTGCAGTTGTGACTGAAGTTAACGTGGTTGAAAGCAACAACCCTAAGGAATGGTGGTATGACACTGGTGCCACCACCCACATTTCCACTAACCGGGCAATGTTCAGCACCTACCAGAAAAGCAAGACTCAGGAGAAGCTGTTCATAGGGAACACTGCAGTCTCCAAGATTGAAGGCCGTAGAAAGTGATTCTAAAGATGACATTTGGACGTGAAGTCACTCTGCAGAATGTGAAGCATGTGCCTGACATGAGGAAGAACCTGGTCTCGGGAACCTTGCTCAGCAAGAATGGATTTGCCACAACTCGTGAGGTGGATAAGCTCGTGATTTGGAAGAATGGGATGTTTTTGGGAAAAGGTATGTTAAAGGATGGACTTGTCAAGATGAATGTAATGACAGTCCTTCCAAAAATTGTAGCTCCAAAAGTTTCAATGAATAATGGTATGGCCGTGGAATGGCTGTCTCTCCCTGGATCACTTGAAGGGGGTGTGGGTGGATGATAGATGATGATGATGGACTTTACCTTCGATCTATGGACTGCTCAAAGGTTGTTTTGCTGCTCCTCAGACACAAGATAACCTAGCTTAGTGTCTAGGATGGATCACAGAAGATCACTCTTCCTTAGTGATATAAAACACGTCCACCTAAGTGAACGAAGAGACAAAGTCTCCACAGAGACGATAGGTTGAGCCAAAGCTTAAGTTTATTGAATAATGGTTCATTGTTTACATGGAGGCTCGTGGTTACATAAATAAGAAAGAAGAAAACGAAATCCTAAGCTAAAAAAAACCTAAACCAAAACCAAGTCGGTTTAGTGAAAACTAAATCCTAATCCTATTGCAAATTGGTTTAAGATAACCAAACTTAATCCTAATTGGGTTGTACTTAATAAAATCATAAATAAACTTAAAATAAACCATCTTAGGCGTGCCTAATCATTTTGGCCCATTCATAATCCAAGTTGGCTTATCTTTCCACTTTTTGGGCTGATAAATGCCCTTTTCGAACAACTCTTGTTTGGGCTCGATCCATCTTGTTCCTGGTCCGACCAAGTGCCTCATTAAGCTAATTTTGATGATGAAAATGCTCCTGATAATCAAATTGCACCTCTGGTTCTTCATCTTCCATTTCCAACTCATTTCTCGGCCATCTCGGTTTAACCAGTCGATTTCTCGATCATACCAGATCACCCATTTCATTCCTCTCCAACCAGCTTCCTTTCACCCATTTCCTGGTCAATTAGATTGCATACTAGTCTTCCATGCTGGTTCATAGTCATTCCTTTCTCTATAAAGGCCTCATCAAGATTCGTAGCCTTCTCTCGGTCCAATACCTCATGAATAAGGCCAATAAGCTCTCCAATAAGCCCATTAGGTCGTCCTGTGTCCCATTGACTTTATGGTACATGGATTGGCTTCCACAACTTGAGTTTTAAGCTAATCCAGGTTGCACCATTCCCTCCTCTTTAAAAGGATTTGTCCTCAAATCAAGCTCTTCAAGGATGAATGGACAGTCCAATCTCAGCTCCTTTGTTTCTCTTTGGAACAGGGTGTTGCTTAATCCTTTTTGCACGTTTATATTCCCTTCAGGCTCAAACACAAAGCTTGTAAAGCCTTCACACGTCCTAGATGCTTCACTCTACTATGCTCATTACAATCAACACTTAGAGCAAGAAATTTCTGCTCCTTGTTTAGCTCAAATTCGGTTGCTTCTGTTTGAGCTTCTCTACACTGATACCAAACACAATCCTTGATCTCAGACTTCTGGGAACCTGATCTATGCTTAGAATCACCAGAAACTACCTTTGGCTCTTCCAGTTCATGCAAGAACCCTTCCAAATAAAGCTTCAATGCTGCTGCTATTTCGATCAGGGTGTTGTTGATGCTCTTATGCACACACAAGCTCCCTCCTGGTTCAAAACAAGGTGTTGCAGGCCCTTGTTAAACCTCTATGCTCCACTAGGATAGTGTGAATCCATACAGAAGGTTTGGTTAGTATATCACAAGAAAAATACTCAATGACTTCACCTTCTTCAACCATAGGTGTAAATGCAGATTCATGAGCTTTAGGTGATTCATTAAGCACTCCTTCTTCAGCTTGGTTTTGACCAGGCACGTGATCACATACAACTAATGATCTCTCCTCTTGTTTCAGATGTGTTTCCAAGTTGTCTGCTTGACAAAGAGTGGTTGGTTCTGATTCAAACTCTTGTTCTCTCTCACCCTGTTTTGCTGCAGTTTCTTGTTTCTTCTCTGCTGGTATCTTCTCTGCTGGTTCCTTCTTGTAACAACTTAGCTCATCATCCCTGGATTCTGGACGTGGGACTGACCTCTGTTTGGGTCTTTCATCACAGCATTGAGTGATTGATCTATCATGTTCCTGAGTTGTTCCTTGAACTGTGGGCTTTGCAATTCATCAAGATATGCTTCATGTAGCTGCAACTTTCTTTGTTCTTCACGACTATAGTAGGACTTTGGCTCATCTCTGGATGTCCTAACATGTCCTTTATCTTCCCTAGCTTGGCTTTGCATCCTTTCCAAATCAGTTTGCCCATACCTCTTGGCAACAAACCTTTTCTTCATGACAGCCTTCATCTCATACCAAGACGAAATCTGTTGCTCTCCATATTGTCTCCTAGTATTAGCTGTCTGATACCACCAATCAAGTGCATATCCATATAAACCAGTAGATGCAAAATTGAGCCTGCTTCTCTGCTGTGTACCCCTGACACTTGATAATTAAATCCATCTCCTTTTCCCAATCTAGGTATGTATCTGGATCAAAGTCTCCATAGAAGGGTGGAATCTGGATCTGTTTTTTTCTTCTTTGCAACTCCCTTGTTGCTTTGCGCTCAGCATTTTCTTCATGGTTTCTTTTTCTTTCAAAAGAATACATATGAGACTGGTGGATATGATAGATCACGTGATTTAGGTTAAGAACAAAAGCCCCAAACCTTCAAGTGGCTCTGATACCACTTGGTACGGCCGTGGAATGGTTGTCTCTCCCTGGATCACTTGAAGGGGGCGTGGGTGGATGATAGATGATGATGATGGACTTTACCTTCGATCTATGGACTGCTCAAAGGTTGTTTTGCTGCTCCTCAGACACAAGATAACCCTGCTTAGTGTCTAGGATGGATCACAGAAGATCACTCTTCCTTAGTGATATAAAACACGTCCACCTAAGTGAACGAAGAGACAAACTCTCCACAGAGACGATAGGTTGAGCCAAAGCTTAAGTTTATTGAATAATGGTTCATTGTTTACATGGAGGCTCGTGGTTACATAAATAAGAAAGAAGAAAACGAAATCCTAAGCTAAAAAAAACCCTAAACCAAAACCAAGTCGGTTTAGTGAAAACCATATCCTAATTCTATTGCTAATTGGTTTAAGATAACCAACTTAATCCTAATTGGTTTATACTTAATAAATCATAAATAAACTGAAAATAAACCATCTTAGGCGTGCCTAATCTTCTTGGGCCAGTCATAATCCAAGCTGGTTTGTCTTTCCACTTTTTGGGCCGATAAAGGCCTTTTTCGAACAACTCTTGCTTTGGCTCGATCCATCTTGTTCCTGGTCCGACCAAGTGCCTCATTAAGCTAATTTTGATGATGAAAATGCTCCTGATAATCAAATTGCACCTCTGGTTCTTCATCTTCCATTTCCAACTCATTTCTCGGCCATCTCGGTTTAACCAGTCGATTTCTCGATCATACCAGATCACCCATTTCATTTCCTCTCCAACCAGCTTCCTTTCACCCATTTCCTGGTCAATTAGATTGCATACTAGTCTTCCATGCTGGTTCATAGTCATTCCTTTCTCTATAAAGCCCTCATCAAGATTCGTAGCCTTCTCTCGGTCCAATACCTCATGAATAAGGCCAATAAGCTCTCCAATAAGCCCATTAGGTCGTCCTGTGTCCCATTGACTTTCTGGTACATGGATTGGCTTCCACAACTTGAGTTTTAAGCTGATCCAGGTTGCACCAAATAAGAAAGAGCCAGTTGCTTATTTGGTTGAGTCTTTTAATATATGGCATGAAAGATTTGGCATGTAAACTACAAATCGCTACAAAGATTAATGAATCAAAACTTAATCCGAAAATGCAAAATAAGTAAACAAAAATGTGAAGTATGCGTACAGGCTAAGCTCACAAAAACGCCCTCACCTCGTGTTGAAAAAACTAACAAACCTCTAGATTTAATTCAAACAGATTTATGTGACTTAAAATACATACAAACTAGACGTGGGAAAAAGTACTTTGTGACCTTCATAGACGACTGCACAAAATATTCTATGTATATTTATTACATAGCAAAGATGAAACCTTAGAAAAATTCAAAGAATTTTTTACTCGAGGTTGAAAATCAGCTTAAAACAATTATTAAAATAGTTAGAAGCGACAGAGGAGGCGAGTATGATGGTCCATTTAATGCATTTTGTAAAGAACATGGAATAATTCATCAAACTACAGCTCCTTATTAACCATAATCTAATGGAGTTACTGAACACAAAAATCGAACTCTAAAGAGATGATGAATGCAATGTTGCAAGAATCTGGGTTACACCAGAACATGTGGGGGGAAGCGTTTCTCACCACTAATTATATCCTCAACAAAATTCCACACAAAGTAACTGGCAAAACTCTATATGAACTATGGAAAGGTAATTTACCTACGTATAAATATCTCAAAGTGTGGGGGGGGGTGCTTAGCAAAAGTTGTGGTACCGCCACCAAAGAAGGTCACTATTGGACCTAAAACAGTGGATTGAATCTTCATCAGATATGCAAATAATAGTAGTCCATATCGATTTCTGGTAAATAAATTGAATATCATATATTCATGAAAATACAGTAATGGAATCAAGAAATGCATCATTCTTCGGAAATATTTTTCCTTACAAGGAAAAACAAGGTTCAAAGCGATCTCGAGAAGAAAGAGACGACCGCAATATTTCAGAAACTGAGTCAAATGTAGAAATTTCTGTTAATGATATTACAGAAAATGGAAAAGATGAACCTAGAAGGCGCAAAAGAGCTCCAAAGGAAAAATCTTTTGGTGAAGATTTATTAATGACATTTTTAGTAGAAAATGATCCAAAAACCTTGGCATAATCCATGTCCTCACCAGACGCTCTGTTTTGGAACGAAGGCGTTAAAAGTGAATTTGATTCTATCATGCAAAATTATACATGGTATATAACAGATTTACCACCACGCTGCAAAGCATTAGGGAATAGATGGATAATGAAACGAAAGCTAAACCCTGATGGAACACCTGGTTTACACAAAGCAAGGCTTGTAGTTCAAGGATTCCGACAAAAAGAAGGCCTTGACTATTTAGACACATATTCTCCAGTAATGAGAATAACATCAATAAGGCTAATGATAACAATCGCAGCTTTAAGAGATTTAGAAATCCATCAAATGGATGTAAAAACCGCATTTCAAAATGGTGATTTAGAAGAGGAAATTTACATGAAACAACCTGAGGGTTTTGTTATTCCTGGACAGGAAAACAAAGTATGCCGACTTGTAAAGTCACTTTATGGGAAGCTCCTAAACAATGGCATGAAAAATTTGACAATGTAATGATGTAAAATGCTTTCAAAATTAATGAATGTGATAAATGCATATACTACAAAAATACCAAAATTGCATATGTTTTGCTATGTTTATATGTAGATGATATGCTCATTATTGGAAGCAATAAAGATATCATCAATCAAACAATAAACATGCTCAAAGGTAAATTTGCGATGAAAGACATGGGATTAGCAGAGGTAATTCTCGGGGTTAAAATCACAAGAAATTCAAATAGAATTATCTTAACCCAATCTCATTATGCTCAAACAATATTAGAGAGATTTGAAAACTACTCTAATAGTACGGAAAAAACTCCGTTAGATCCCCAAAAGCACTTGACAAAGAATTCAGGTGAAGCGGTTTCACAAAACGAGCATGCACGAGTGATTGGAAGTCTCATGTACTTTACCAATTGTACTAGACCATATCTAGCACATGCAGTAAACGTACTTAGTCGATATACAAGTAATCCAGGTCATACACACTGGAAAGGTATAACAAGAGTACTTAATTACTTGCGCTACACCAAAGATTTTGGGCTTCACTATGGTAAAGAACCAGCAGTTTTAGAAGCATACAGTGATTCGAACTGGATATCAGATTCTAAAAACTCAAAATCCACAAGTGGATACGTCTTTACACTAGGAGGGGCAGAAATATCATGGAAATCTACCAAACAAACAGTGATAGCCAGATCCACCATGGAATCTGAGTTTATAGCCTTAGACAAAGCAACAGACGAAGCTCAATGGCTTATAATTTTTTTCGAAGATATTCCTATGAGGGAGAAACCTGTGCCAGCTATACGAATATATTGCGATAGTCAATCAGCTATAGCTCGAGCTTAAAATAATATCTACAACGGTAAATCTCGTCATATTAGAAGACAACGTAAAACCATTAGACAACTTATCTCAAATGGTGTAATCACAACAGATTATATCAAATCGGCTGACAACCTAGCAGATCCATTCACTAAAGGTTTGCCATGAGATATTGTTGCTAAATCATCAAAAGGAATGGGTTTAAAGCCTATAACGAATGAGGATGCTTGATTGCAACCCTACCTATCATGACTGGAGATCCCAAGACGTAGGTTCAAAGGGAAAAAAAATCAAACAAAATCTACCAAAAGCACTTTGAAACTATGATCTCTACCCAACTCCTAAGATGATAAAAGTGCTAATGTGAGAAGGATAAACATATGTTTTTAATGATTCCATAGCTTATAAAGCGAAGTATTACTCAATACTTTTCACGGCAATCACCTAATGAGTGTGAAATGAGACCGTTTCTAGGAGAATGAATGCGAGGTTATGTTCTCTAAGTTCACTCATGAAAACCAAGAATAGTTCAGGGGCCACAATGAACACAATAGAGAACTAAGTTCTACGAGAAAATGAAGTTGCATTATACCTGTTGTCTTGGTTTACATAAAACACCGGTTGGTTCAAGACATCATGTTCACCTTCTGGTAAAGTAAACTCGACAGATATTAACTATGAGTGATTCAAGGCTTAAAAATGCCACCAACTCAAACAAAGTGAATTTTTCGCAAACACTCTCGATAAGTTTGTCTAGTCTAGTTAGGATTAAAATAAGTATAGTATTTAGACTCTCTCCAGTATGCATTTACTCTGCATATGTATAGAGTAATTTCTATTCATGTGGGTGATTGTTGGGCCAAATATGATGGCAAAATGTGAAAAGAAATGGGCCCAGCCCAAAGGTTAAAAAAAAAATTCAAAGTCCCACATCGACTAATAGGGATAAAAATGGGGAATATATATATATGTTCCCACACTTGTCTTGTTTCAAAGGCTTATGAGAGAGAGGAGACACACCACGCGCGCCGCCGCCGCCGCTGGCCGGTCAGCTCGGCTCGGCGTGGGCTTGGGCTTGGGCTTGGGTAAATGTGGCCCGAGGGCCACTACAAGATGTTCCTTCTGGGCCCAATTAAGCTTAACGTTTTTGGCCCATTTTATATCCAAAAAACAACATGCATTTCGTTTTAAAACGACAAGTAATTTGTGTACTAAGTAAAAAACGTCATGCAGTTTATCCTCTCAATAAGGAATTTAAACGAGAAAAAAAAACAGAGATTCTTGGGGAATAAGTCTCGCAACTCAACTTCTCTCGATCTCCGCGAGATTTTCGCCCACGTGCAGCAGCTGTTGCGTGAAGTGGCTCTCTTCGTTCTCTTTAAATAAACCCGACTCCTCTTCTTCATTTTTTAACGTTTCACAACAACGAAACCAGCAATCAAAATCCCTAAGCGTAAGTCCATTAGTAGAGAGTGTTTTGTAGATTTATAGTTCGTTAGGGACGTTCATGGGTGAAGAGTGAATCGTCTATCATGGTTGTATCATGGGCTCTAATCCGTACAAGTCTGTCTCACTACAGAGCGAATATTAAGAGTTAAGGAAAGAGATTTGTCTTGACTCCATGGTCTATATTTCTAAACGTTTTCATCTCGGTTTTTATCTTGTCTATTGAATCGTATATTTCCTTAAAATCGCTTTACTTTTATCGTTTATATCGATTCGGTTTTTCGGCTTCTACATATATATTCTCATTTCCTTTTACGGAATAAAGCTAGTGGAAAATATTCTAATATCATCATTTGTAGAGCTCATGATAGATTCTGTTCATCCTCTATTTTAGTAATATTGTATCAGAGCAATACGCTTAGCTTGTTCGCTCTTGATTTCTCGTTCAACTGATGTTGTTTTTCAATTCTAAAATCATCTACGATGTTTATCAAAAACATTCGCCGCAAAAATCGTCAGCCTGCTTGATCTACTCATGCTGGCAGCTCCTCGAATGTTACTGATGCACTAATCGCCTTGTCTACGTTGTTAGATCCGGATAGTGTGCACTCAACTGTTTCTTCATCGTGTTGATCATTCAGGATCATTGATCGTCTCTGTTTCTTGGATGGATCAAAACCGTTTCTATAAAACCAGCTTACCTAGAACCATCCAACTTGTCCAACAAATTCAGGATATCCGTCAAGTATATATGGATTTATCGGTCTATTATACAACTCTGAAAACTCTGTGGGATAATCTTGATAGTTCTGAAGTTTCTGATCCTTGTTCTTGTTGCAACACCTTCCATTGTGCTGGTCAACGTCAGGCTCAATTCAAGGTGGATCGAGGTAAGACAATCAAGTTCCTAGCTTGTTTGGATGAGACGTATTCGATCATAACAGGTCAAATCATCATGAAGAAAATCTATTCCTGCTCTTGCTGAAATATGAAACATATTGGATGAGGATCACAGTCAAAGATTGATTAATAATTTTGTTGGTCCTGCTATATTTCATGTCAACTCAGCTCCAGCTTCAAACTTCTCATTGAATGTTGTTCATAATGCTCCCTCTGATTTTCTGAATGTTAATTCTCCTGCTGCACTGAATGCATTTCAGAAAAAGGACACTCGTCCTACTTGCTCTCATTGTGGTTATGTAGGCCATGTGATTGATTGTTCCCATAAAATACATGTATTGCCTGTTGGCTGGAAGAAGGGTAAATCATTTCATGGAAAACCTCAGCAGACTTGTCAACAATCTTCTGCAATTGCTGCTCAGGTTTTGTATACTGAGAAAGCTACGTCTGGTGGCTTAGACAGTCCTGTCAACAACTTGTCTAAAGATCAAATCCCAAACTTTATTGCTTTCTTCAGTTCTCAGCTTCAAACACATTCTTCTGCATCATCTCACACTGCCCAGCCCATGTCTTCCACAAGTAACTCTCATAACCCTTCAGGTATCTCTTTTTCATCTTCCACATTCAACTTCATTGGCGTTCTTATTGTTTCTTAATGTGTGACGAAATTGAAAACTGGTATTATTGATTCTGGTACAACTCACCATGTGTCATGATAGACGTTTGTTTCTTGAGCCTGACTCTACTGTCACACCTCATGTGAACCTTCCTACTGGACACCCTATTACTGTCAGTGGTATAGGCAGTGTGTTTATCAATGATGCTATCACTCTACTGAATGTTCTGTATATTCCAGAATTTCGTTTGAATCTGATAAGTATCATTTTTTTGACATCAGACCTTGGCTCCCGAGTTGTGTTTGATCCTGAGTGTTGTCTCATACAGGATCTTACCAAGGGATTGACGATTGGAAGATGTAGAAGGATTACTATTCTATACGTTTTGGAGGAAGAAGCATCATCCCATGAAGATCTTCTTGCTCCTTCTATTATTGCAAATTCTGTCCTTGATGCATCTGTTTGGTACAAGAGACTTGGTCATTCCTCTTTTGCTCGTTTAGACTCTATCATTGATGTACTTGGGATTTCAAATCATATGAATAAAGGTCTCATACATTGTGACATTTGCCAACAAGATAACGAGAAGAAATATCATTTTCCATCTCGTCAAAATATGTGTTCTACATCTTTTGAGCTTTTACACATAGATGTTTGGGGTCCCTTCTCGGAATCTACACAATATGGTCATTGTTACTTCCTTAAAAATTTTGATGATCACTCATGTTTGAATTGGGTATATCTTCTTAAACTAAAAGTGATGTTCTTCAGGTATTTCCTGACTTTCTTTCCATGGTTGAGACTCAGTTTGGTGCTCAAGTCAAATATGTTAGTTCAGATAATGCTCCAGAGCTGCATTTTGATGACTTATACAAACGAAAAAGGACCACTTTTACAATTCTTGTCCAGAGACTCTGGAACAGAACTCAGTGGTAGAACGCAAACATTGTTAGTGTAAAAAAGGTAATCTCGAAATCAACGTCTAAGATTGCTACACTTAAGTAAATTTCCTGAAATAATTTCAGAAATGTCCTAAGTAGAAATTCTTGGAATATCAAAAAGACCTCGCCCTTGTCCAATCTAACAATGGCGAGTACGACCATGTCCAACTCGCCATATGGCAAGTAGGACGGACCACGTCCAACTCGCCATATTGCGAGTAGGACAGACAATACGGCAACCAGTCTCCCCCTTCAGGCCTCGACTGAATTGTCTCTTGTTTCGTCTCTTTTGGAGTTACCGTTGCAACTTTACGATAAAAAACGCAAATACTTGTTCTCATATAAGTTCAAATTCATCGTATAAAACGACAACGGTTTACTTAACACCAAAATTGCCTCGATTATACGAATAATTTGAAATATCTTATAAAAACCAATTCATACCAAAGGTGTTCTTTCGAAGAAATCGTAAAAAACGTTGAAGTCAAAAAACAGCCCGAAAAGGTCTAGACACGGCTAAAGACGAAATCGAGCCCAATGATATTATGACAGTATATCTATTATTCATGGAAGAAGATAAATGTGAAGCTTCAAGGGATAATCATGAAGATCAAAGATAAATGGAATATTTCCACGAAGCGGTAAACCCGCGTGCAGGAAAGGAAAGGGCAGACCGACCTAGGAGGAGTATATAAGGGATGCTAAAGAAAGATTATTTAGATTATATAAATCTTTGCACTTAGAAACCTTAGGCTTCATTCTCGACAAGTTTGGTTTTATGACTGGCACTCGATTACTAGACGAACTCGTCCAGGCAGTTCGATCTCTTGTTAAAATATTTTAATTGAACTACGTTCGGCTTGATCCTCGAAAGGGGTACGCAGGCATCCTTTCATAACGTCTAGTCCAAAATATTTTAAACCTTTTTCATCTATTGCTAAGAGAGGTGCGGCTAACATAGTTTTTCCTGACATGGGTGGTTATGCTAGCGAACTTAGTTAGGTTTTGCTGTCTGTGTCATGCGATTTCTTTTGTAATCCTGTTTCCAGACAAGCTTCAAGTATGCTTTTGTCTCCGGAACGCTCATACACAAATTCAAAAATAAAGATCTACTTTTTCTAAATCGCTTTATTTTCTTTACATATTTTCTGCATTTATTTGGTTACTTGTTGTTGGCTCTTGCAGAGAATCCGAACTCTGGGAAAGTTAGGATTTTCTTGACTTTCTTTATTTTTCGGAAATAGACAGTGCGAATTTTGGTCCCCACAGTTTGGCGCTATAAGGAGGGGGAGGAGGTACAGATCACTCTAACTCACGGCAGCAAAACGCTTGATCGAAACCATGTCTAGAAATATGGAAGAAAAATTCACAGCACTGACTACTCCTATGGCCAATTATTACGCAAACGCTGTAGTGCTCGACAAAATTGAATACCTAGTCGAGACTTTTCGCCACAGGAAGAGTACCAAACCGAGCTCACGATTTCTCTGTCCAAGCAGAAAGGGCAACCATAAAATATATTAAAATCCGTAGAATTAATGTTGGAGAAATCTCAGTGCATAAGGGTTTGACTAAAGATTTTTTCCAAAAACTTTTCGGAAAATAAAACTTTCTCTCCTCGAAGTCGCGGAGAAAAGGTAGATTACTCGTGGAAATGGAAGATCGGAAAATCAATTTTCCAATTACCCACTGTTGTATTTCTTTCAAATAATTTTTGAAGAAACAAATTTGATCTCTATTTAATCACTCGAAACTTATAACAGCTGACGAAGACTAAAACGGGAGATCATATCCCTCACTGCTAAAACATATTCTGAAACCTAAGATTTCGTAAAATTCAAGCTTCGAATGTACAGTAACATATTCAGTGAATTCTTGATGATTGTCACCTAACCTTACTTCATAAAAATACTCAAAACTCCTTCGGATCAATCCAATGGAAACAAGAAAATTTCTGATCATGAATAATTGCGACAATTAAGCCCATTTGATACTAAAACCAGAAACTAAATTGCGGACTAGCTGCAAAACATGAATTTTCTGAAAACTCGAAAACATGTTTACGAAGCAGATTCGTAAAATTAAACTCATAACATTTTGCTGAATAAATTTCGTAAAATTAAACTTGACAATATTTTAGGGAACATCGTTTGTAAAATTAAATGAACTAATGTTTTATGATACAATTTTCATAGAATAAATTTGACAACATTTACGAAACGACTCTCGAAAACAAACCTCTAAGCGATTCGGCAACCTTCGCAAAATCAAACAAAGATCATACGAAAAGACTCTCGGAGAAGGAAAGAGATGGACCGAAATCCGAGAAGTGAACTTCGTCCATCAGCCTATGTACGTGGTCTCACTGTCCTCTCTCTCAAACCTCATCACCTATGACCTCTCACCAAAGCCTCATCGTCATACAAGTCTTCCTGATCGCCCTTGGCATATCCTGGTCGCCCTCAGCTATTCGTAAACGCCAAAAGACTTTAGACGAAGGGTAGACAGACACGAGAAGAGGAAATGAGCAAGCAAACCGGAGAAGAGACAAAACTGAATCTCTGATAGGAATAAAGTATGTTCGACTTAGGAATTTTATTAGACTTGTAATTTTCTTAGAAAAGAAATGAAAACGCCTTGGAAACTGCCGTAAACTTTAGGGAATTTAGATTAGGTGGACAGTCTAGCAAGCTGAGGTCCTAGGCGATTTTTCCAGTCTTGTTCTATTGTTCCTTAAATATCAAGGAAGAACTTGCAAACTGATCTAATTTCTCGTTTCCTAAAGATAGAAACAACTAGAGATAAGAATGTCGTCTTAAAACCGGCTCGTTCCTAGCACTTTCCTTAAATACAAACCAATTCCAACTCGCCAACGTTGAAACAACCGAAAATCACAATCCTAATGTCGTCTTTAAATCGAACGGGATTGTCGATCATCTCAGTCCTCGAAAGGAAAAACGTACACAACCCTTCAAAGAACAATTCATCCGTTTTCTTTTGTAAAAGAAAAGGAGGGAGTAGGTGCGTATACTATACTCGTATACTCCCATACTTCAAAACCTTTTGCCTCGACATCAAGAAAATGCTTTTTACAAAGCAAACTCTCATAGCAACAGGCAGAAAAACTCTTAGGCAATGCGATGCCTCATAAAAATCATCCCAAAAGCAGTTGACAATCAAAAATTCTTATAAATTATAGCAACGTATCCAAACCGTCATGAACATAATCTCGGGGACTATTCAGCATCTCTTGTCGAAATCATGCGTTTAGAAACCCTGTACCAATATCAAATTGAAACTCGACAATTGGCCAAAGTCTTACATATTTTTTTGACTTAATAAACGAGTATCGTATAAAAGTCAAAAATTATATGAGAAATCTTCAAGTATCAAAGCATTTCTCTCAGTTTCCATTGAACCAAGTGAGTCACGGAAAAGCATCAAAAAAAGTTGCAACAATGCGAAATTGAGAACACAGGTAGAAGTGAGCACAACAAAGGGAACGCTTTATCCCCGCTCGTTGACTAGATCTACCGCTGGTTGACCAATTCATTTCGCCCAAGAAACCTACGAAAAACGTTTGCACGACTAGATCATAACGAAATAACCTTCGGTAGAACTCCATGAGTGTAACCAAGCAACTTTCACCAAAGGATTGAAATCATAGTGGGAATGTTTCTCGAAAAAATCTGTGCAAGCATCGTACTTTGACATCTCAATACAATGCGCCAAACACCCATCAATTTCGTATAACAAACGATTTATACAAAACAGACTGCAAGAAAAAAAAGATCGGTATCATGCAAAACGACTTCGCATTAGAAAAACGCAAATGAGGAAAACCTAATCCTCGCTCGCAAACATCACGACTAATTTACTAGAGAGACTCACCATTTTCTCCTATGAGAAGCCTTTATTATAAAACTTAAAAGGAAAACTTTACGTACATTCGGACCAAGTCATACAAAGCAACTTTCGAAATTAGACATAACAAGTTTTACGAAGAAGTGTTTTTGGTACAACAACAAAACAAAGCCGTATGATCCGACTTTGGACGACCATTCTAAACTTTATCTCTTAACACTACGCTCTAACAGATCTAATTCCTTAGAACTGTGGCTCGCTAGCTTATGTCTTTCACTTCCCTCAGTCACATCCGATCAGGCAATCATCCCGCAACTGACTCCGCACGGATTCTATATCAAGCCTCTTACTCTTCTTCTTCCTCGGACAAAGAAAAAAAAATTCTCATACAACTAAAGTTAATGTTGCATGAAACATTCATCGTATAACGGAAACCTAAAAGCAAAAAAATCGTTTTCTATAACCATCAGCCATCTTAACAAGGAAAAATTTGGCATACTTGGCCTATCAATCTTGACAAACGTTCTTTGGCCCTTGGCAAACTACGCCTTCCAATAGAGGTCCGAATCAAACCATTTACGTCCCATCTCCTAGAAGATAAACCACCTTTGCATGAAAGTTAGTGTACCAAAATTCAGCACGAAACTTGATCTCCAAGTGTGGTTTCCACATCACCACTTTTTTGCTCCAAAGTGGCCTTTAAGCTCAACACATGCGAATCCTACTCCTTAGGCTTGTCTCCCCTGCTCATGTAGACCACAAGGTGTAGTAGAAGAGCCACTGCATGTTCGTTTTTGCGCCTGACATGTTTCCATAAGCTTTCTTCCTTCTCAACCAAAGCATCAAAATGGCCCATTTTGGCTCCTTTGGGTCTTCAATCTTCAAGTCTGCTTTCCTTGTGCTCCAGTCGAATGCAATACTTTTATTGGGTCCTAAATGAAGCTTAGATGTTGTGGGTTTTATGTAGAAAGCTTTATTCAGCCCATAGCTTCCATTACCAAATGTAGCCCATTTTGGGAACAAATGGTATCTTCATGTCTTCTTGCTCTCTAGATGTCTTTTTCCCCTGATTTATTCACCAGAAAATACCTTGATTTATTCCGCACCATGTCCAGGATTGAAGGAATTTGGTCCCCTCCACGTGGCATGCTCCTATTGGTTAACCAGATGGGTTGTATGGACCAATGGGGTTCATCCAATCTACTTTGACTTTAGTTGACTTTGATTTCTAAGTTTACCATCTTGAAAAGTTTAAGAAATGTAGAAAACACTCCTTTGAACTCCTTTCCCATGTTTTCACAACTCATTTTGGCTTCCATTGTCCTTAACTAGGTCATTTCGACCATATCGGCCAAAATTGCCTTCCTCTGTACCATCTTCACTTTGGCTCGTTCCAACTTCATTCTAACATAACCAAAAGTCTTATTTTAACCCATAATGATGATTGAGATCAAGGCTTACTTGATTTTCAGAATTTGAAATTTCACCATGATCGACCTTCAACGTTTCGAAGCTTGGTTTTGTCTCCACGACCAATTCTTGTTTCTACTCGACCATTCTTCAAAATGCTTCAACTGAACTTCTATTCATGTTTTCTTATAGCTCTCCATCCAAGTATGGCTTCATCTGAGTCCGTTGACTTGCGTTGACTTGATACCCTAGACCAGGGGTATTACAGGCATCCCCTTTAGGAAAATTCTTAACTAACATTACCTTAATGTTAAAACGAAAAATGCCATGGTATTATCCTTGACCAGAAACTTCCTCGTCTATGTGGCTGAACACATCCTTCGTGCCAAGCCAAAACATTCGAGCAACCACCGCTCCAACCGATCACTTAAACAGCGAAACGACAATCCACGATTTGTCTGAAAATGCCAATTGATGATTACACAAATAATTATCATATAACCCATAATCAGAAATTATACGATAAAGTCTTCACAACGAGACTCAGTCCTAATAGCCAAACGGTTAACATAAAGCTTCAACTTGTCGAAAAGTCAATCAAGTTCAACACACTCCACAATTCACTTTAAGCCCGTAATATTTTACAAATAAAAACCCGGCATGTAAGGAAAAACTTGTAACAAAGCTCCTGATTCATATGAAACATCCTTAAGAATACACAAAATAAATCTCGCAGGACCGACTCTTCACAAAGCACAGTGAAGGAAAACGCTTCTTTCTAAGGAAAAATCTACGCGACCCATTAGTCCTATTTCCTCTATCATAAATCAAACTACTTAATATCCAAACAAGAACAACAGTTTTGGCTGCGAACATCCGCAGACAAACGGAAATGTTTCTCTAAAGCAGGGTTAAGACTAAACCCTTGGAACACCGCGAACAACTTCAAGCCCACCAAAATTTCAAGCGCAAAGCGCGCCATACGAAAGAAAAACCAATCTTCAGTATCGCGAGACGTTGCATACTCCAGAAGAATTGTTTTCCGACAAAATTAAATTCCACGATAAAAACACCTTCTTGGAAGACCAAACAGTCATATGCACTAACATCTTTTCCTTCGCGGCGAATCAAAACGGTAAATTAAAAATTATGTTTGTTGATGATCACAACAAACTCTTAACGTCCTAAATAGACTAATCCATCTTACAGACATTGCTCTCATACATCCGACACAAGGATAATAGCACTATAAAAGAAATCCAAAATTTTAGTTAGCACTTCCAGACGACTTAAAATTGTCTTGGAGAGATGCTCTATTCTTCCAGACAAGTCATATAAGCGAAAACATATCACGGACTTTTATCGGTACAGAATCAGGTTGAAAGCGATACGGGAAACATAAGCTAAAGTAGTCATCACACCCCCTAAACAGTTATTAGGCCTAGGTATGACCCTAAACCCAGTACACTTGTCTCAAACATTCCAAGGCATGATATCTAACCGATACGAGATCCTAAAACATGTCTCTTCGTCGATATTTCTCGTTTATGAAACCTCTAGAACACAAGCCTTCCAATATTCTCATCTTAAACAACGACAAATATAACAATCTACAAAAGATTTGGATATTAGATGACAAATCATACTCTTCCCTATACATTCACACGTATACAAACAAGCTCTTAAAACGTGAAACACAATTCATTAGAAAGCAGCCGCGAAGTGGCAGGGATTCAAAGCCAAACGCGGACAGTCCCAAAAATATAAATACGGCCACACTTGGCCAGAGGAAACAGCCAACAAGGCTAATCTCGAAGCCAACAAAGGTCCAATATAAAATGCCATCAGCAGCAACATGCTCGATAATTTATACACGACACATAACTAAACCATTAAGATCTCATTGGAAAACAGCTTGTAAGAATCTTAACTCCTAGACGAACAACGAAAGGCTTGGTCCTTTCGACAAGGGTACGTAGTGTCACGCCCCATCCTTTTGAAGCTCAAATGGGCCGGAAGAATGAGGTTTCGGGGCGACTTATACTTAGTATTTTATTAAGTGTTTAAGCTTTGTAAAATATCTAAGTAAGGATAATGTAAAATGATGGGGGCTATTTTAAGGGGGAAGTACTTCAAGGTGAAGTTACTTCATAGGAAGGTAATGATCTCATCCGCTAGATCGGTTTGATCTCAGCCATCCGCGAAGGACGTGAATGTGTATATAAAGGGGTAAGGCCTCATTGTAAAATTCATTCAGAAAAATCAATAAGAAAACACTTCCTAAAAGCTTTAACTTCTCTCTAAAAACGTCCCACTCTCTCTCTAAGTGCTGATCAGTTTGTCCGAAAGGCTGACTGAGCAAATCACAAGGGTGAAGGGTGCTAAGGCCGCACGTCCTGATTGCTGTGAAGAAATCAGTCAATGACAGTTGGTATCAGAGCTACGATCCAGACAAGGGGAGACTCTGTCTGAGAGAAAAATGGCGAAAGGAAGTAAATAAAAGGAGGTCAGTTCGACATCCGTTTTGGAGGAACATGGAAGGGAGGCTGCGTCCACACGTGCTGGAACCCAACGGGAGAAGAGTGTTTCCTGTGAGGCCTTGGCTGTGGCCGTGGGAAAAACTGGTGAGAAGCTCGAGAGGGTCGATCATACCGTCACTGAGCTGGAGGATTTGGTGTTCAGTGGGCTTGAGGAGGTCAAGCAAAGTGCTGCCGACTTAGACTCTCGGTTAATTCGACTCGAGGAGTTGGTAACGGGATCCATTCAGGTTGTGCGTGATGACATAAAGGGGATGAAGGCATGCTTTATTGTAATGGAGGAGGACATCATGTTGGTCAAGAGGGCAAGCGTGAATGCTGTAGCCGTTGGAGGAACCAGTGCTGGTCGGGTCGACTTTCCACGACCAAATCAGTTCAACGATGTGAGGGATGCCAAGGAGGTCGATAATATCCTTTGGCATATGGAACAAGACTTCGACAATCTCAACCTGAAGGATGAGAATGCCAAAGTCAAGGCCGTGGCGTTTTATCTAGCGGACACGACCATGTCGTTGTGGCGAAGGAAGCAATCAGAGATCGAGCAGGGAACATGCCGGATCAATACTTGGGAAGATTTTAAGAGGGATCTGAAATGGCAGTTCCGTACCTCGGGTCCGTCCGAGTCCTTCAAGAGGAAGAAGCAGGCCGTGGCCAAAGGTGGGGGAGCAAGATGGGATATAACCCGACCATCCAATCCAAGGGGCTTTGAGAGGGGTGCTCGACGAGAGGATTTTGAAGCGAGAAAGAAGTCCTTTGTTCCTAAGGGAGGATGCTTTGTGTGCAAGGGGACACATTCGATGAAGGATTGCCCGAAGATGGGATGTTTGTTCGCAATTATGGAGAATCGGGAGATCAAGACTCTGGAGAAGAGACCAAGTAAAATGGGGTCGTTGCAGCGACTTAACGCACTGAAGTCTAACCTAGTGGTGAAGATGATATCTTACATATTTGCATGATTTTGGTCATCTCTTTTGGTTCATATTGAGCATATATGATATCATTTAGGCATATTTAGGTTGCATTCCATTACATTTGTCTATATCAGGTATTGGAGATGTTTATTGGTGAGTTTGGAGGCAATTGGGGCTAAGGAAGTGGAGTTTGGAGTGAAAGAGGGGTGTAACGACCAAGTGTATCGACCAGGAGTGGTCGCTACAGACCCATAGGAGAAATCGGATGCTGTAGCGACCAGGCGTGGTCGCTACAGACCCACATGAGAAATGCGGATGCCGTAGCGACCAGGCGTGGTCGCTACAGACCCACAGAAGAAATGGGGAACCCGTAGCGACTAGGTGTAACGACCAGGTGTAACGACCAAGACAAGTCGCTAGGCTCACATTGCGGGAACCGTAGCGACATGGCCCTAGCGACCAATCATGGTCGCTACAGACGTTGAAGCTGTGATTTTCACGGGTTGGCCCAGGCTTGGTTGGTCAACCCGACTCGTTTTCAAACTACTATATATACTCTTTAAACCTAGTTTTTAAGACATTCTGGTTTTTATCTGAGACATAGACTACTCTTGGTGAAGAGGATTGAATCTTGAATCCTTTTGATATTCTTATTCTTGATTCATTGATTATTCTTGTTCATTAGAAATGATTAACTCTGATTCATCTATGGTTTTTGAGTTCATCATGTTCGCTTGTGAGTAGTCATCTTTAGGATTCATGGGTTAGGGTGATCTAGGGTGATTAGGTAATAGGTTATAAAGTTTAGTGTTAGATCATTTATGTTCTATGATAATCACTTGTCTCTAATGCTAGATCAGACTTGATCACTTTATCTAGATCCTTAGGCAGTTTATACCCGAAAGGTGTTCGATGAAATGTCTGAACCAAAGCGATAATTCTCTTTACTCGCTTAACCAATGACAATTGATGTTAGGGAAGTTTAGATAGTTAATAGACCCGTTTTTAGTGATTGCTTGATTTAACTAGACCAAAGACATTTGATGTTTAGTAACTGAAAGCAAGTGAACTTTTATCTTGATAAAAAACTAGTTTAATGGTGCGTCTAGACTAGTAGAACTGGATTGATTATAATGCTAACCATCTTTCTTAGGTCTTAATCACCCAAAGTCAAAACCCTTACCCATGGGTTCTTTGTCTCCCAATTGATTTATAATTCTAGTTCTCACACCTGTGTTCTTTCGTTACTTCATCCCACACATCTAAACTGATTGTACTTAGATTAAGTTTATACTTGTATTCTCATTTCGTCATGATCACTTAGGATTGGATTGACACTCATCTATACTACTTTGATTAGGATAGAGTAAATTCCTTTATCAAATTTGGCGTCGTTGCCAGTTTTAAGTTGATTTTGACAGTGAGATTTAGTCATAACTTGAGACTAAGTCTTATTTTCTTTTACTTGCTTATTGACACACTTTCTTCATCTCTCTTTGAATCACAGGTGTATGAACTTGTGGAGCACAGTACCAACAGACCTTTTTCCATAAGTAGACAACATTAGGGGTTTAGAGAGAGAGCTATCAAGAAAGAGAAGAGAAGACCAATTGATTCCTTTCGATAGGTTGGAGTTCGAAATGGATGTCAACCAGCATAACCCTCATCAAGAAGGTGCCAATGGAGTTGACAACAATGGACCACAACCTCAAGATGCACAAGGCCAAGGAGCTGCAAACCTTAAGCAACAATATCCTCCACGCCAAGCTCGGGCGATCGGAACATATGACCAGCCCAACATCCATGGGAACATGGCTGGTATCAGAGCACCTGCTGTGGAGAACAACAACTTTGAGATCAATTCAAGTTTGATCAACATGATTCAAGCTAACAAATACCATGGTCTTGCTTTGGAAGATCCACTAGACCACCTTGATAACTTTGACAAGTTAAGTGGCACAACAAAGATCAATAGTATTTCCAAAGATGCTTCAAACTGAGATTGTTTCCCTTCTCTTTGGGAGATAAAGCGCACTTATGGGAGAAGAGTCTACCTCGGGGATCCATTGGAACTTGGGAAGAATGCAAACGTGTTTTCCTTCACAAGTTCTTCTCCTCATCCACAACTGCTAAGTTGAGAAATGAGATTTCTTGATTCCAAACAAAAGAACCTTGAGAGTTTTGCTGAAGCATGGGAAAGGTTCAAGAGCTACTTAACACATTATCCTCACCATGGCTTCAATAATGAGAGTAGCCTAAGCACTTTCTACATAGGAGTTATGCCTAAGTATCGAAGCATGCTAGACACTGCCAATAATGGTTTCTTCTTAGTTAGAACAGCTCACGATGGCATGTAACTTGTTGAGAACATGACACAAAGTGATTCAGTGTACAATGATGACTGCGACAGGAAGAACCGAGGTGGAGGTGGCGAAGACTCCAATACAAGAAAAGAACTGAAATTTCTGGAGGATAAACTTGACATGCTTCTTCTGGATAGAGCTAAACATGAAAAGGGGAACTTTGTTGGCAAAAAAGGCCAAGAAGAAGCTCTAGAGGTTAATGAAGTTGATGGTTTGGAAGGACAACATGAGCTATGTTTTATCAGCGCTAACGGACAATGGTACAGGAAAGAACCCAACTTTCCCTACCCAAACCCCTTTCCAAACAAGCCTCAGTACCCAAACAACTACCAGCAAAACGTTTACCCACCCAAACAACCATATCCTCCAGGTTTTCCACCCAAAGGCAATCAGTCTACTCAAGGTCAAGGAAGTTCTCAACAAGCTCAACCTAGAGATACAAGTGTGGAATCTATGTTTAAGCAGCTCCTCGAATCTCAAGCGAGAAATGAGAAAGCTATTGGAGATGAGTTCAAAAACATCCACACAAAGATTGATGGGAGTTACAATGAGCTCAACAACAAATTCAAAACTTTGGAGAATCAATTCGCCACCATGAGCTCCAACTCTAAGAGACCCATTGGATCCTTACCTGGAAAGTCTGAGCAGAATCCTAAGGAGACAATGCACTCAATCACGTTACGAAGTGGTAGAGAATTACCTTCAAGAGTTCTCCTCAGGGATGATGAGAAACAAGGTGGGGAGGTAGCCATCAATCTAGAGGATGAGGTTGTAATTGTTGATGAGAAAACCAATGAGGATATCATGGAAAAGATTGTCGGGGCTAAAGGTAAAGGAAAAAGCTGAGGAGGAAAAGAAAGCATCGAACAAAGATAACGTCACCTCTTCCTCGACACAGTCTACATTCGTTCCCCCTCCTTATGAGCCAAAACTTCCATTTCCGAGTAGATTCAAGAAACAATTTTTGGAGAAGTACAAAGCACTGTTTCAAAAGCAAATGAGTGAGGTGCAGATTACCATGCCCATTATCGATGCCTTCATGTTGATTCCTCAATACAACAAATTCTTGAAGGATGTTATAACTCATAAGAAGAAGGAAATGGAACACATGATGTTCTTACTCATGAGTGTAGTGCAATTATTCAAAGGTTGTCTGTCCCAAAGAAGCTTGAATATCCTGGAAGTTTCACTTTACCTTGTGCCATTGGTCCACTTTCATTCGAAAGATGTCTATGTGACTTGGGGGCAAGTGTGAGCCTCATGCCTTTATCTATTGCTTAGAAGCTTGGCTTTACACATTACAAGAAGTGTAAAATCTCTCTAGTTCTGGCTGATCGCTCTGTTAAGCTCCTTATAGCCATTCTGGAAGATCTACCGGTAATGGTTGGAAACTGTGAGATACCGACTGATTTTGTGGTGCTTGAGATGGATGAAGAGCCTAGGTACCCAGTGATTCTGGGAAGACCATTTTTAGCTACTGCTGGAGCTATTGTTAATTTAAAGATGGTAAAATTGATCTTCATCTTGGAGAGGGGAACACTCTTCACTTTGACGTTAAGTGAGATGATGAAAAAACCTACCAATCAAGGACAAGCCTTCTACATTGAGGCTATGGATGCTTTAGCTGATGAGTTCCTGGAAGAGATAGCGCTTGAGGCTTCTTTTCAACATGCTTTAACAGTTGATAGAGAGGTCCAAATGATTGAGGACAAGGAGAGCAAAGAGTACATGAGGATGTTGGATTCTCACAAGAGATTGAATGGAGTAGACAACTTCCAAGAGCTGTCTAAAGCTGTTTACCATGTTGCCTGAACCGCCTTACAAGAAGACCTTCAACAAGATGACTGGAGCGAGCTTAAGGCACCCAAAGTGGAGCTTAAACCCCTTCCCATTGGTGTAAGGTATGCATTTCTTGGTACTAATAACACCTATCCTGTCATTGTGAGTAGCCAACTAAATGAAAAAGAATTATCTACACTTTTAAATGAGCTTAAATAGTATAGAAAAGCAATTGGCTACTCACTTGAAGACATCAAAGGGATATCACCCTCCTTGTGCATGCATAGGATACATGTAGAGGACGAATCAATGACTCTATAGAGGATTAAAGAAGGCTGAACCCCAACTTGAAAGATGTTGTTAAGAAAGAGATTCTTAAAACTCTTAGATGCTGGAGTGATTTACCCTAATTCTGATAGTACTTGGGTATCTCCTGTGCATGTAGTTCCCAAGAAGGGTGTTATCATTGTCATTAAGAATGATAAGGATGAATTGATACCCACAAGAACCATACTAGTCATAGAATGTGCATTGACTACCGAAAACTTAATCCTGCATCTAGAAAGGATCATTTTCCTTTGCCATTCATTGATCAAATGCTTAGAGACTTACAAACCATTCATTGATCAAATGCGGGAAGTGGCTCTCTTCGTTCTCTTAAAAAACCCAACTCCTCTTCTTCATTTTTAACGTTTCACAACAACGAAACCAGCAATTAAAATCCCTAGGCGTAAGTCCATTAGTAGAGAGTGTTTCGTAGATTTATAGTTCGTTAGGGACGTTCATGGGTGAAGCGTGAATCGTCTATCATGGTTGTATCCTGGGCTCTAATTCGTACAAGTCCGTCTCACTACGGAGGGAATATTAAGAGTTAAGGAAAGAGATTCGTCTCGACTCCATGGTCTATATTTCTAAATGTTTTCACTCGGTTTTTATCTCGTCTATTGAATCGTATATTTCCTTAACATCGCTTTACTTTTATCGTTATATCGATTCGGTTTTCTGGCTTCTACAGTCTTAATTCTTAATCGCTTTATTACATATAAGCTTTAATAGAATTGATCTTAATACGTTTTTAATAAAACGTTTTAAGGATTTATAAAACGTTTATTTTTTATATTGAAACGGTGCTTGTGATTTGCTTTACGCACTTCCGCGAAACGTTTCTTGTTTATCTGAAAACGGTTTGCGTTCTGCTCTGTAGCTCTATCTCGAAACGTTTTTTGTTACATGAATCATAAAAAAAAGTTATAAAAAGATTCGTTTCCACAATAGCTTTCTAAAGCTAGTTTGTGAAACAATCTACAAGTCTCACAAACGGTTTCTGCGAACGCTTTTAAGCGAGTTGCAAAACGTTTTTCAGACTTACATCGATATGATTTGGTGGTTTGTAACGCTTTAAGCGATCTACTAAAATAACCAAAAATGACAATCGATTTTAAAATATTATTTATTTGAAATAATATGTTATTTGTTGATTGGAGTCTAATCCGCTTTCATGTTTTCTCAACAGAAAAATGACGGATCTTAACAACACCCCCATTGAGACCACCATTGATACGCAAACTCCACTCAACACTACTCAAAGTGATGCAACCATGACAACTCACTCCTGATGCAACAACAACAACCGCTGCAACAATGACACCTACCCTTCCAGTGGGAAATGTTGCGGATGAAACCACGCGCCGTAGCCTGTTCGGTGCTGGTCTTTATCAAACGGTCCTATTCAAGGAACCACAAGTGCTCCGGTTGTAGTCCCAACACCTCCAACTGTACCAAGCTTGTTCACTCAAGGATTAATGCCAGAAAAGTTTGATGGAAAAGGCTTCAAAACGTGGCAAAAGAAGATGATGTTCTTCCTGACAACAATGAAGCTGGATAAACTCACCAAGGAGGACAAGGCCCCTTGTCCCTTACGGGATTGATGATGTGTACACTCTTGCAAGTGTTAATAGTTGGTTGGCATTCCGACTACATCTGGCAAAGGATACATTTTGAGTCGCCTTATTGACCCATTGTACCAAGTCTACTGTGAGATTCCCACGTCAAAAGAGCTATGGAGATCACTGTTCAAGAAGTACAGAGGTCAGGACGCTGGATGTCAGAAGTATGTGTTGCAAAATTCCATGACTTCAAAATGGTGGATTCAAAAACCCATCATGGATCGGGTGGAAGCGTTTCAGCTCATTTGCCATGAAATTGCTGCTGAAGGAATGTCCATCTGTGAGACATTCACAACTCTCAGCTTTATCCAAAAGCTTCCTCCAAGCTATGCAGAATTCAAGAACTACCTGAAGCATAAAAAGAAGAAGATGGGACTCGAAGATCTCATTCAGAGGCTTCAGATGGAAGCCAGGAACCGAAATGATGACAAGCTGCTCCAAGCAAAAGAGCATAGTGGTCAACGTGGCTGAAATGAAAGGTAAAGGAAAGGCAATTGCTCGATCTCCTTGCAAAGCTTTCCAAAACAGCTGCAAATTTGAAAGGCTTCTGGTCCAAACTTCAAGAAGAAAGGCATTGAGATCAAGGAAAATGTGGAGAAATTCAAGGGAAAATGCCACTACTTCCACAAAGTTGGTCACAGAACAGCTGAGTGTCGCAGCAAGATCAGAGATGAGAAGGCTCAGACGAATCTCACTGAAGAAGATCTCGTTGCAGTGGTGATTGAAGTTAACATGGTTGAAAGCAACAACCCTAAGGAATGGTGGTATGACGCTGGTGCCACCACCCACATTTGCACTGACAGGTCAATATTCAGCACCTACCAGAAAAGCAAGACTCAGGAGAAGCTGTTCATGGGGAACACTCACTACAAAAAAAGTTGCCATTGATAGCACATTCTCATAGCGCGTTTACGGAACTGTTGTGTTTGTATAGGCCGAAATTTATTTAATATAAATAGCACTAGAT